>BRDA01012168.1:83453-100933 GCA_036984385.1 Crenuchus spilurus
CTTTACTTTATAAAATTATTAAACTCTAAGACCTAAAGACTAAAAGTAATCGATAATCGTTATCTTGTTTTTTCAATCTTGAATGTGGAATACACATTATTTATATTTTACTCTTTCAAAAAATTAATTCAATACTAGAAACAGACTCCATGAGGGTGGTATGAGATTTTGAGTATGATTCCAAATCCAGACCTCCAAGGGGTAATAATTTTCATTTACATTGATCATTTTATGTTATTTTGTTCTCAACACATTCCACTATGTAATAAATAAAGATTTTCAACTGGAATATTTTATTCATTGAGATCTAGGATGTGTTATTTTTGTGTTCCTTTTATTTTTTGGGCAGTGTATATAGAAAATACAATGTTTAATGGAAATAGGCTAGCATGTACAGTGCCACATAAAAAACTGAATACTGTGAAATAGTTTATTATTGTTCATAACTTAATTAAAAAACTTTCTCATTTTATATTTATTACACATAAGGTGTAAGTTCTAACTTTTTTGTTCTATTGCTAATAGCTAATGAAAATCAGAAATCCAGAATCTCAAATTATTAAAATATTTCATTTCCAGTTATTGAATTACTAGTTAATCGAGTTAGTAAATTAGTATTCAGATTATCAGCAGTAAAACAAAAAGCTTGAAATACAGTATGTCATTACACACATATTTAATAGAAAATATATGTCAGTCGGGGCACCAAGTGGCTCAGTGGACTAAGGTGCTGTCACTATGATCTGAGGATTGTGAGTTTGAATCCTAAATCATGCTGCTGGCCATCGGCAGCCAGGGTCCAAGAGAGCAAAAATTGGCCGTGCTCTATCTGGGTGGGTAAGATGGCACTGTCTCTCCAGCACTACTAAGTAATCTTGGGCTGGCTCAAGAGTCTGCCAGGCGATGCATCAGAACTGGAGATCCTGTACTTTAGTGTATGTATGTATATATATATATATATATATATATATATATATATATATATATATATATATATAAACTATTACAATAGCTAGCTATATATTTTTATATATACTTTAGAAACTGTTAACCAGGTGAACCACAAACATTTCAAATTGTTTTGCCTCTTTACTTTCATTATCACATTTATCACATGTATTGATTCATTTCTGTCCCTAGACTGAAGGTTTTTTCAAGATTTCATTCATTTGTGTAAAATCTGACAGATTTTGATAGCTACTTTTTGTGATGTAATGACTGCAGCTAATAAAACTAAAGTAAAAGATTTTAGATTTTTGTGATTTGAGACTTGGACATTGCCATTTAAAGCTAAGCTTAAATGTTTCTGTCAGACTGATAAACACCACAGTGTGGATGGCATATCAAAGTGTAAATGAAAAGATTGATGTGTGTCCATTTTAATAAACAAAATAGATCCATGTGCCTTTGTGGGCGGAGCACTGGAGGATGAGAATGGGGCCTTATTAAGCTCTTGTAAAAGAGTAGTGGAGAAATTCCGACACAGGTTCCATTCAAGTTAGTGAGAAGCAGAGAGATGATAAGCAAAGAGAGAGAGAAAGAGACAGAGATGGGCTCCTGGCCGCCTGACAGGTTGGGGCATGGGCGTGAGGCAGACGGGTATGGGTACCTGTATGTGCGGTTCCTCTGGTTAACTGATGCAGTGCGCACAGGGCTCTGCTGCTGTACAGGCACCATGTTGCGCGTCGGGCTCGGGACATAGTCATTAGGAACCACAGGGGGGCGAACTGGCTCCAGTGTCCTATAGGGGGAGTGTCTCCTGTCAGGAGCAGGGGGGTAGGAAAATTAAACAACTTCGAGAAAATATGAAAGAAAAAGGATGAAGCTTTTCAAAGAGACTTTTCCAAATCTAATGTGACGTTTAGTCCTTGTAATATCTAATTATACAATTAAACTTCTAAACTCAGGCCAAGAATCTCATAATGCTATAATTATGACATTGCAGCACAAAACATATGATCATACATCAAAGCAAGAGTTCATTTTAACTTAACAGGACAAACTTGAATGTGTACATGATTCTGTATACAATAAAACAGCAAAAAGGTTAAACTTGAACATAATGCATCTCATTATACAATATAAATATATAAATTATTAAAAAATGAATGTCACATTGTCTTAAGGTTAGGAGAGATTTTCTGTTTGAAATTGAGCAACATTATGCAAGTTAAACTCAAGTTAAACATATTTGAAGCTTTGAAAAACACGATAACATACAAATTTCTATAATTACCAACAGACTCAGTGATATTTTATGAGATAAAATATGCAACACTTGTTCTTAAAACATTTTTACACTTTGAATGACTCAAATATTGATTTCTTTCCATTCATTTCATCTGCATACTTTTTATAAATACTGTACCCATACAGCAACAAAACAGCCCCCCAGGCAGCAGAACTATTAAGTGACATTTCATCTATATATGTATGACTGTAAAACAATACTGACTGGTTGATTGATTGATCAGTGATAAAACAATTATCTGGTCCAATTATTGTCAATTTTAGATAATACAATATAATAATAATAATAATAATAATAATAATAATAATAATAATAATAATAATAATAATAATAGAGATTATTTTTAATACAATTAACCATTGAAAATGGCACATCTGCAGGCAGCTTTATAAGTGTAGCTGCTCTAGAAGAATGCTAGAGTCCCTCTAGTGTCAATTTCAGCATTATATGGGCAATAATTTATTTTATAACATATATATTTATATTTCAACAGAAACACACATAGAATACTGGCATTAATTAAATAACAGCATTGGCATCGGTTGACCACTATCCATTATAATCCATAAAATCAAATCTTGTAAGTCATATTACAAGAAATAACCTGTGAAAGGTTTCCCTTTGTATAACTAAGAGAAGAAAACAGAACAGTCCAATTTGATCAATACCACCAAGCACCAGCATAATCAAAACATCCCGGATATACTGGAAGGTGCTGTACATTCACAGTGCAGTTAAACCTAATAAGATGATATTTTTTCATACATTGAATATCTTGCAGTATCTCATAATGCACTCTAAGTGCATTCAGTAGACAATGAGATTTGCCAATCTCTTCAAAACATAACTAGACTTCAGTGTAAAGAAAGCCATCTCTTTGTTACTCTCTTCTGCTCTCATCCCTTATTTAGGATAAAGAATTAAACCAAAATCGTCCCACAGTTTCATAAAACAGACAAACAGCACTTCTCTAATAAGATCAATATCAAATATAACATTGTTGAGTTAACCAAACAGACACGAATTAACAGACATGATGCAAACACTGAATCAATGACAGGCTGAGAACAGGCTGACGATGACAAACAATATATATACATATATATTCACACACACACACACACACACACACACACACACACACACACACACACACACACACACACACACACACACACACACACACACACAACTTATGCAGCGTTAAATCAGAGCAACACAACCATAGCATTCTAACGGCATACAGCAGGAACACTGTTGACAGAAGGAGTTTACATGGGCAGATATGGGCAACAGACTCTGGCTAATGGCCACAGCATCATGACTGTCCAATCTGGCCTAGCAGTACTGCATGAGCCAGCCTGCAGTGAGAAGGCCAAAGAGGGGCAGTGTGGAAGCTGAGAGAGGCCAGAATCTGGAGACAGTGACTCAGAGAAATATGGAGGAGGTGCAAATAGATTTCTTTTCTTCTGGGCTCTACTAATATGCTTTATATAATATCAGCACAGCAAATTAAGCTAAAATAAAGATGACATGGAACAGGACAGGGATACTGCAGCTTTACGCTAAGCTAATTCCATTTTTATTGTGGAGTTGCCCTTTTCAAACCCCGCCCACAAATGCATTCTTTCGTAGCTACTGTTGCAAGGATGGTCAAGCTTTAGAGAATGATGGCAAATATCCTATTCAACCTCATGAGGCATTAGGTATGTGTACATGTAAAAATGTCTGCCAATCCAGGAAATCAGACTGAACCATCTGCCTCTCACCCTGTGTGATTTATGTATATTTTGTGTGAAACTACTGATGAAAATCAATGGACTTATGTCAGAAAGCCTCCAGTTTTCATTCAAAACGTACTGAATGTTGTGCAAAACATGTACAGCTGCAGTCAAAAAGTTGCTGATGATCAGCTATGATCTGAGGATCACGAGTTCAAATCCCATTTATGCTTCTTCTAGAGATGGGACCGATACAATATTGGTATAAGGGTCGATATTGACATAATTAGTGTATCGGATATCGGGCGAACACGGCCGATCCACTTACTGATCCATATTCCAGTCCACAGCCTGTACTGGGCCATACTCCTGCTTTAACGTTTACATGAATATGTCAGATTTCGCAGACTGTTGGAGCACTTAGAGCCCAGGTATAATCTGCCATCCAGAAATTACATTTCAGAAAGCGCAATAAAGGAACTGTATACACTAGTACACTAGTTAGTGGCACAGATAGGTGTTAAAGCCTTGAAATTTACAACAGATATTTGGGCCTCAGATGAGAGTCCAGTGTCTCATAAGTCTACCTGTACACTAGGTGAACTCAGTGAAAAATTGTAGGGGGTCACACACTAGCAGTTCAATTGCAGCCTCCATTAGAAACGGGAAAATTCCGCTTGCTAAAGTGCTCATAATTCTGCGAGACAATGTGAGTAATATGAAGAAGCCTATTTTACCCTTATTACGTAACCTTAAACATAGTATCAATAACAATGATAATACAATGGAACCTCTGTTATTGTTTGCTCTGGTTATCGTACAATTTGGTTATTGTTGACTTTTTTTGGGGGGAAATGTTATCGTTCATCTGCCCGGCTTTCGTTGGCCTGCCCACATGACTTTCACAAATTTCCCCAAAACAAAGCATCCACCCACATGTTTGTCACTCATTCTGGCTTTGTTTCTCGTTGACAATGCTCAAAATAAACTACGACACAAAAAACGGGAGCGAAAACAAATAGCGGCCGAGAACTGGTGTACAAAACAAAGGCTGCCAGCTGGATCACACCGGCACACACTAAAACGGAGCATAAACCTGTAAGAGTGATGTTAAATGTTAATTTATCCATTTCATTAGTCTTTTGTATTTATTTCTCATTGTGTTCTGTAAAACTATAGTTATTCTATATACAATTTATTTTTTATTAATATTTGGGAGTGTCTAGAATGGATTACTTGGATTTGCATTGTTTCTTATGAGATACTGCTTCAGTTATTGTTCGTTTTGGTTATAATCAGGCACTTTAGAACTGATTAATGATGAAAACCGAGGTTCCACTGTAATAAACTAAAAGAACTCTTGTAGTGGAATTTACATCTGTATCTGCAGTTTTATATCGGAATCCGATCCCAACTGTAAAAATGTGGATTGGCCCATTACAACCTTCTTCACTATCAACAGCCGGATTGGTTGTGCTCTCTCTGGGTAGGTAAATGACAATCTCATCCCATCACTACAAAATATGTAATGTCCACTGGCTGAGGCGCCTGTTTGCATGAGCTAGGGATTATGCACTTTCCTCAGAGCACGGAGGGTCGTACTATCTCTTTCCACAGCAGGCCTGTCTCATTATGAAGAGTTTGTTCTGAGCATTAACATGAACATTATATACTTGTTCCTCAAGAAGAAGATCAAGAAAAAACCCAGAGGCTGTTGAGAGGAAGTCAAGAGGAAGTATTCAGGTCCTGCAGTCACTTGTTGATATTTATGAGGTCTATTGTGATGTTCACATGTGCAGAACGTATATTAGGACTACCAACCTCATTCAATCAGACAGTAATTGCATTCAAATTGGCCTCTATCAGTTGACTATATTATGACTGAATGAATCTTTCAAATGCATATAGAATAAAAAAAAATGTATATATGTGCAACTCCATCATTGTAAATGTAGAGATTTTGGTCAAAAATGCTATAATTTCATACAAGTTTGTCAGCAGTCTACAGAAGAATGAAAACAGGGCATGGCTTGACAATTTTAAAAGTCAGTCTTCATTCCTATCTTCTGAGTATAAACAGTACAAACGTCATCCCTGATGTATGTGTGAAGCATAAATGTCACTCATGGAGAGAAGCAGAATTCTCCTGGAGCCAGATGACCCAAACATGTGCCCTACAGCAGTATCTTTACACAATGCATGTTAAGGCTTTGTGTGTGTGTTCGTGACCCAGATTTAAACATAGAGGGGAGGGAGATCTTCTGACACGGTCCTTAAAACAATATCATGAATTATGAACAATGACATCTGATTTTTGATGCTAAATAAATGACAAATACCTATGAAAGAAATATCACAATCTTAAGATTAAGATTCCACAAATGGTTATTGGCTTAGATGGATGGTTCTATGAAAAATTAATTGGATGAAACTTTTTACGTTATGTGGAGGTTTAAACAAAAAAAGGGGTTATTTACAGTCACACCTCTCACTGAGGAAACATAAATGCATAGAGATTCAACCTGTACAAATGGGTCGTGCTCAGGTGTTGAAAAGTTTTGGCTTTGAAAGCTTAGCACAGGCAGTGCTGTAGCACATACCCTATGGTTCCTTTTCCAGGCATGGGAGGGCTTGGCGGTTTCTGAGTGGGCGGGGTGGTCCGAGGTAGACCCCCCATCTTCATGTTCTGGGTGCTGACCTGAATCAAAACAAAGAGAATGAAGAATATAAAGGTTCATGAAATTACTGGATGTAATTATAAACAGTTAAGCAAAACATTTCATGCCATCAGAGACCTAAATATGCAGTATGTCTCTCTCACACACACCCAATCACATGCCCTTTCCTGACACTGACCCAAAAGCAGTGTGAAAGTTCCCATCAACACAGCATTGGCATGGGAACAAATTGCTACGCACACAGTCACAGGAAGTGGTTTGTGCCACCTCGGCAGCTTAACACATGGGCAACTGGCAAACAAGGGTCATAATATCCAAAGATATTAAATATACCACATGCACACTCACACTGTTATTCTGGGCAATGTGGAGGGGAAAATAAAAGCAAGTAGCATAAGACAAAGCTGGAGAAGAAAACCAATGATTTCTTGCAGCTTCTTGTTTAATTTCAGCTACAAAATAGATATAAATATTACATAAATTTATGTACAATTTTATTAAATAAGATAAACTAATTTTTCATATTCATTACAAGTGAAATTTCAAGTCTTTTAGTTTTACTGTTTATTAGTATGACATACAGCTCATGAAATCAGACATCCAGAATCTCAATTTAGGAAATGTAATTTTGAGTAAATTAGTAATAAATACGTTTTGAATTACATTTTTAACACAAATGAACATTTTCACCATATTCAAATCTGTGAAGATGCAGGAGTAATCCTACAGAGGCCTTTTAACACTGAAACTCCATAACAGGCATTTCCAAACCAACAATGCCACTGCAATCACTGTTCAATTGTTCAGTATCAAGAAATCATCTTCCCTCCTCTCAAATCACCTGACCTGCTCACAACATATAAAAAGCCCTTACCTTGAACCTAAGCAACCACTTAAATCAAGAATGAAGCAGAGAAAAGAAGCAAGGGAGAAGCACAGAGAGGTTAGTGACAGATTAAAGACAAAAAAGAAAAACACACTATGATATGACACACATCTGTTAGTATAAGCAAAAATAGCAATAACCGTTAGGCAGAAAACATGTCATGCAATGTTGAAATAGATTTTCTATTAGTGGTGAAAGCTGAAAGGGGTTGAGTTGTATCATCATACCTTTACTCCATGGCCAATGTCATCTAGCACATTGTAGTCTATAGGTTTGCGAATGTAGCGCACTGGCCGCTCAGGATTGGCGGGAGCGATGATTTTGTGGGTGCGGGAAGTGTTCTTATTAGTTGTCAGGATGCCAATCTCTCGTCTTGCCACTTTCTCCTTGTGTATATCCACTGTCTGTAAGATAAGAAAAGAATAAATACATCAGACTGGAAGTTTTCAGAACCTTAAAGCAAGCCACGGGCAAAGTACAATGTAGAATAACACAGAGGCAGTGAGGTTCTTTGGCAAAGCTAATCTTGGAGATTGTATAGTATGGTCTACAGAAACTGCATGCACACATACACACAAACAAATGCCAGGAATTATATTCTATGCCCTTTTTGGCATCATACAACAACACTGATGTTTATTTAGCAGTATTGATAGTACAAAAATTAACTGCATTGCTAAAAAAGTATTTTTTTTTCTGGAGGCTTCACTATACAAAAAGAAACAAATGAAAATGCTTTCATGTATGTAATATTTAAAGAATGTCTAATCAGAAATGACATTTATGTCATTTATATAATATACAATAACACTGCTAGCAGAACTCAACTGTCACATAAAAAGCCATTTATGTCAAAACATGACACAAAAACTCACTTGAATCACATCTTAATCGATGTCTTACAGACTTGTTAATTTGCTTAAGGACAGTGAAATATATATTTAAAAAATCTTACCACTATGGGTAGCAACAGCAGCAGCTACGGCAGAAGACTGAGCCTTTGGATCAGATTCTTCCATAATTATGACAATCACCATCACTGGCAACAACTGATCAGAACCTTCTACATTTCTATTTATATTTGAGGCATTTATCAAATGCTCTTATTCAGAGCGACTTACAATTAGGGGTTAGGTGCACTGCAAAAGGGCACCTCAGTCATGACTTGCCCGAGGAACGAACAGTCAACCTTCCAGTCACAAGACCAGATCTCTAACCACCAGGTCACAGCATAGCAGGACCTACTCTGAGTCAGCTGTCCAATATTATATCATAAAAAATATACAATATTATAAAAAAAGTTTTTTTTTTTTTTTAAATCACAGCAAGATATACTACATGCTAAAACCACACTGACTACTCTGTGTGACCTTAATTATATTCTGGAGAATGTGTTTGTTAGCAACATTAGCATCTCGGTTTGAAACCAGAAAATTGTCAATGTTTTTTTCTGATCACCTATCCTAATATTAACGGAAAATTGTGTAAATATGATGTCTTGAGTGAACCATTCCTTCAATTTGGTGAAATTCTAAGATAAAAAAAGAAGCTATAACAAGCTTGTAATATGTTATTGCAACAAAAAATACCAGATCATTGTAATCATGACTCAGGAAGGTTGTGTTAATAAACTGCATATAATGTGTTAAATCAAGCAAAACACAAAATATGCAAGACTTACATCTTGACCCTTTCAGGTTAGTTCAGGATGCAAATGTGATATTGTGATAATATTGATTTCTATCAATACTGCCCAACACTAACATGGACTTCAGTTGAATGGCAAGGCTGCATTCAATCCTGTAAAGGCCTGTAGGCAGACGTGTGCTTCACTTCAGTTCATGGAAATGAAGGAGAAGCTCATGTGGAAAAGGCTTGAGGAGAGGAGGCTGATTAATGTGCTAGAGGAGCTGTTAGAGGAGCTGCAGCGTGGCGTTCCTTAATCCCGTTAGACAGCGTGCTGTTGACAGCTGTTAAAAAAAACCCAGGCGAGTGGAATTAGCCACCGTTGCTGGCTCCTCCAGCTCCACACACAGGAGTAAATGATTTCAGCATTAAATGACAGTGTAGCAGTAAAGATGCTTCAGAATTGACAACAACATTTAAAGGGAGATCAAGAGAAAGACAGAGAAAGAAAGAGAAAAAATGAGAAAGAGAAACAGAGACTGAAACTATGGGCGCGTTGCCTATGTTGTAGTATGTATTTATATTTGTGTTGGTCTGTCTGTGACACACTGCAATTACACCAAAAACACAATAGGTGACGATAGGGTTTCTGTACCACTGGTTGAGTTTCTTGGTTTGCTGTGTTTACTTCCTTGGAGCACTACGATGAGGAATCATAGAGATGTTTGTATTTTTGGACTTCCTCGGTGAGTCTCTACTCAACTTGATTCATTGTTTAAGAGCCGGTTTCTCTCTAGCATTTCCCTGCTTGTAATGATGATTTTAAAACTGGCGGCAAAGGCAGAAATGCAGAGGCAGAGATACGATGTGGCAGACCAATCACAGCTGCTGCGGTCTGCGTTGACGCAATGCATAGTTACATTTCTGGAGAGGTGTGTATCAAGGAACTGCGTAGGGTCCATGGCTACGCAAAGGGTATGTGTAGGCTACGGAGTAAGTTTGACGCAAAAGTGTAAATTGGCCTTAAAGTAGTGGTTTTGATTGTTTCTGCTGCAACTGATCCGATTCCCAAGTTACTGACTGACCAGAGTGAAACACAGTGAATAACCTGACTGAAAAAAGGCCAAAATTCAAAAACACAAATATTGCAAGAGTTTTACACTAGGACAAGTTAGAAAAGCTGAAATGTGAAAAAGGCTGATGGGAAAGTTTCACTGTATCATGTATACAATATGGTTAACTGTTGTTTGCTTAATGCTTAATCCAAATGTATTGCCCAATACCCTACACTCCACACTTATACTTATATAAAGTAATTGTGATTCTCATTTCAGTTACCACTTTCATATCATCTGCAGCTCAAAAATGCTCAGTCATGCTATCTATACTATACGTTTTACTGCAACTCTAGATCCTATATTACGGTAGCCCATTTATTAAATGCTAAAGGGGAGAAGCTGCTCACATTTTTTTACCTGCATTACCATAAGAAATACGTTTACAGCTATAAAATGGGGGTAAAGATACTGATAAAATATCTCAGTTTTGCTTGTTATGACGATGCACCTTTATGACTGGCAGCTACGTCATCTGAAGACTCTAAATGTAACTGCAGTGGATGGAAACAATTTTTTTGTTGTTGAAATGTCATAAATGTGCACATTTTCAAAATATTTGGAAACCCAGCCTATGATAAAATGCACAAAAGTTGCTGCTCCAGGTACTCAATCTTTTGTGGTAGAAGGGTGAGGTAGGACAGTGTCAGTGCTTTTTATTTAAGTTTTGGTGTCTCCTACAAGTTGCTGACAGTGAGTTTAAAGGTTTTAATACAGCTGTTTACTTCCCAGAAGAAATATAGCATATATTTCTTTGCAAGGCATTATGGGATTTTTGCTACCTCATAAACAACAATAAACATTCTATATGCTAGAATAGGAGATATTAATCTAAAAACAACATTAATAAACACTCAATAAACTACAATAGATAGAAATAGATAGAATAGATAAAAATATCTGGTCATAAACTACCTAGATAAGTACTATTAATCATGAGGAGATATGTGCAAGCATTTTACAACTACAGTATATCTTTGAAAAAGAAAAATTTGATCTTTTAAGTGCTAGAGCTCACTGTCAACAACATAGGGAAGATACCAAAGCTGAACTAAAGAGCAGTAACACTGTCCTGCCTCACCCTTCTACCACAGATGACTGAGTTACTGGAGCAGCAGCATTTGTGGATATTATCACAAATTCAAATGGTTTTAGGAAAGAACTTGTTGTGATAGACTTTTGAGCTGTGGTGTAAGTATGTACTCTGAGGACGTTATGTATGTATGTGCACAAAGTAAGAGTAAAATGTGCCTTGGTGTCACTGCAATACGTGCTTACAGTGAATCTGAAATATCTTAAGCTGTGTACAGGAGCACAAACCTGCCAGTTACTCACAGACTTAACACCTTGGTGGCACTAAAGTAAATTTGCTTCTATTTTTAAAAGGCAATAAAACATCCTCACACAACTAGATGCCCCAATTTACTCAAACAGCCAACCCTGCGCTCCTAGGTGAAGCAGGATCAGGGTGGAGAGCAGTGACTGAGAACTCTATTATTCTGTCAGGCAATGGTTATTGGAGTTTACTCTCAATGCTTCGAGTTGTATTATATCAGCACTTCTGTGGGGAGACTGTATCTCTTTCAAGGTTTCTGATAAGAGCGTATCAGCCTGCAGGTGTCAGATGTGAGCTGCTAACTGAGTTCACCTGTGAGATATGGTTGATGGAGGACTCCATGCGGCGTAGCTGCGAAGCCTGTATATCCAGCATCTGTAGCACATTGTTAGCTAGTGTGTTGATCAGGTAGGCGACGCTGGCCAGGGACTGAGTAGTGTAGTTTTTGGTTTCCTCTAGTGCTCTGTGCTTATCTGGAGACTGGACAGAAAAAACAGAGAAAAAGCAAAGAGTAAGTAAAGAGGAGGCCAAACAAGCATTATAAAACATCACTCCGATTCAAAAATCTGATAGGAAGATGTCTGAAGTCACTGAAAAATACTCAATATACACAGTTATGTCTGCATACACTGAATTCTGTATTCAGACTACAGTTATTAAAAATTGTACTGCTGGTGAAATACTAGTTGAACAGTCCTTTGACAGCTATACTGTTAATGATCAACATTGTTTAGTGAAAAAATAGCATTAATACTGTGTTAGATCATTGCCATTTTATCATATTGCATTTATCAGCCTTTTAGAAGGCAATAAACCATTCAATTCTCTGCTTTGGTGTTTACAAAAAATCCCTAAACTGTGATAAAATCACTGTAATGTTTATACATTTTAGCAGGGTCTCTTATCCAAAGCCTCTCACCACTTATCGTTTCAAAGTACAGAATAAAGAGCTCTAGCAGATCATAATATTACAAATGGACAGAGTAGACTCTGTATACAGAACATAACTCAGTCCTTAAAGTAAATCTAGGAAAAGGATCATTTTCTAATGATATGATATTTTAAAGAGTAAATCTCAGGTAATAGCAGCTCATGTATTGCTAGTTCTTCCCATTGTTTGTTGGAAACATTTTGTTTTAAAAGGAATTGTAATGGACAAATCTCATCTGCAGAGCTACATAAAAAACTAGAATATCATGAAAAAGTTCATTTTTGTTCAGAATTTAATTCAAACTGTCATACTGTATATTCATGACAATGATAACAGACTGTGAAAGATTCAGACTGTCTAAACACAATGTCTGAATGAAGCATTCCTTTAAGTCATTACATTGACTACAACATTCTCAGTGAGCTTTGACAGGATCACATAATACAAGATTAAAACAATGATCATATATGACCCAACCTTCAATCTGAGCCAAATGCACAGTACAGACAGTAGATAAATAAATATATAAAATCCAGTTCCACTGTCAAAAGCAGACAGGAGTGTGTGTGTGTGTGTGTGTGTGTGTGAGAGGAATGTCAGGATCTCAGCAGTTCTCTCAGTGCAACATTTTGCAGTAGCGTGTCACATGGCTGGGTGCTTTGAATCCTGTACTGAGCTGGGAGCCTGACTAAGTGTGTGTGTGTGTGTGTGTGTGTGTGTGTGTGTGTGTGTGTGTGTATTTTAACACAACCCCCATCTTTGAATCACGGCCGTGCCAGGAAGGGACAGTCACCTCTCACACACTTCAATCTGTGCTCTGTGAATTAACTTATCTTTCAAACCTTGGCTGTCACTATCAACCGTATTAGTAAACAAGTTTACAGCCTACAGCACCACATCACAATATCAAAATATCATGACAAAGTTCATTTGTGTTCATAATTTTATTCAAAAATGTAAATTGTCATAATTATATTCATCACATGTAAAGTGAGATTTCAAGCCTTTTTTGTTTTTCTGTTGATCAGTGTGACATACAGCTCATGAAAATCAAAAATCCAGTATCTCAAAGTATGAGAATATTTCATATTGAGTTTGAGCAAATTAAACAGAAAAAGGCTTGAAATACTATTGTGAAATTAATATAAAATATAGTTTATGAAAATTATGAACACAAAACAATATTTGAATCTTTGCACTAGTATTATTAGTTCTGAAGATTTATAGACTGTGTTTAAATGGAAACGGTCTATGATAAAGTCAGCAAATTTTAGTTGAGTTGTTATAACACTTTTTTCACTAATGTTGAAAAAGCTGACAAAGAAATATTTTTAAAAAATATAATCTAGTAGATTTTTTTTTTATTTAAAAATAATTTAGTTTTCATTTTCATTTAAATCTTAAAATAATTTTTCATTCATTCATTCATTCATTATCACACCCGCTTAATCCTTATCAGGTAGTCCCCCACCCCCTCACTTGGCACAGGGCAGGGCATTACACTATCCAACTAAGCCCAGGACAGGGCGCCAGTCCACGCTGGGTGGCACACACACACACACACACACACACACACACACACACACACATACTTACGGACCATTTTAGAGTACCCAATTTACCTGACCTCCATGTTTTTGGACTGTGGGAGGAAACCGGAGACCCCGGAGGAAACCCACGTAGACACGGGGAGAACATGGAAACTCGTCTACTCAGAGCTTCTCATAGCACTGTCCTGAAGAACAAATTATGGAATTAAATGGTCTCTCAACACTATTGACACTGAGAAGTTTGGGTTCGGGGAGCCCACCTGCCCCGATGGGACGTTTGCAGCTGGATATGCGATGGAGTCGTATGCCTGGCTGCACTCTCTCTGGAGAGTGCAGAAGAGGACGTTATTCGGAACACGGACTGGGGTACTCTGCAGATTGGAATAGGAATGCCCTGGTATCGGAAATTAAAGAGGTCAGGCCAGCTGTCCGAGCCCCCAGAAGCTGCCTGAGGATTATACGATGGGCAGAGCTGATGGCTCTCGGACTGTATAAACTTTGGTTTGGATAACAGCTTGGAGGAAAAGTCTCAGCTCTGCAACGGTTTGGATTCTTGAGGGACTAATGAATGACTTTAAAGTAACTGAGCTGCAGATGATATGAAAGTGGTAACTGAAATGAGAATCACAATTACTTTATATAAATATAAGTGTGGAGTGTAGGGTATTGGGCAATACATTTGGATTAAGCATTAAGCAAACAACAGTTAACCATATTGTATACATGATACAGTGAAACTTTCCCATCAGCCTTTTTCACATTTCAGCTTTTCTAACTTGTCCTAGTGTAAAACTCTTGCAATATTTGTGTTTTTGAATTTTGGCCTTTTTTCAGTCAGGTTATTCACTGTGTTTCACTCTGGTCAGTCAGTAACTTGGGAATCGGATCAGTTGCAGCAGAAACAATCAAAACCACTACTTTAAGGCCAATTTACACTTTTGCGTCAAACTTACTCCGTAGCCTACACATACCCTTTGCGTAGCCATGGACCCTACGCAGTTCCTTGATACACACCTCTCCAGAAATGTAACTATGCATTGCGTCAACGCAGACCGCAGCAGCTGTGATTGGTCTGCCACATCGTATCTCTGCCTCTGCATTTCTGCCTTTGCCGCCAGTTTTAAAATCATCATTACAAGCAGGGAAATGCTAGAGAGAAACCGGCTCTTAAACAATGAATCAAGTTTTTTGGGGGAATTCTCGCTGTAGCATTTTAAATTTGCAGGGAAATTCGATGCGCGTGGTACTTTGTAGATGTGTAGTGTGCGCTGTACAGTAAAATCTCTCTTCTCCCATTTCACTACAGCATCCGACTGCTGCCAAGAAATTCATCAACTGGCTGAAGAATGGGACGTCATGGTTCGTTCTTTGCAGTTCAGTACAAAACAGTTTTCACTCAGAAGCGGCAGAAAGTCCCCATATTTATGTTCAGGGCCGGCGCGCGCACGCGGATCACGGGTCTGCACAAAATAATATTAGCAGTATTTAATATAATTACTGTATGTATGTTATTAAAATAAGGTAAGGTATGGTTTATTGTCATTGCAACAAGTACAACGAAATTGCATAAGATTGAAAATAACAGCATTAACATTGGGAAAGATAGGAGATAAAAAAACATCCTCCCAGACTGTCCCATTGTAATTGGGGCAGTTTGAGAAGTGACAAAAACACCTTTTTTTGCATAAGCACAAATACACACAGACATAGCCAAGTCATTGGGAGGGAGGATGGGGGGGTGGGTAAGGAGGTAGAGAAAGTCCAGCTCCAGCATCGGCCATCCGGGGCCATTCGGCACAGCAGCCATTACAGCGCTTCCACAGATCCGTGTGCTCTTGCAAGGCTTTTTTGGTGAGGTTGGGGCAGTGGGGGGGCTGAAAAGCTGAGTGCCCTGTCCTGGTGCCCAGACAAAAACAACCCTTATCTTCAGGAACGTTGGGAAGGATAAAGGCTCATAGCAACCAAAGCAACGTCCTTTGGGAGATATGGTGGCAGTCAAAATAGCGGCCGAGGTAGGGACCCGAAAAGAGAGATCAGACACAAATTTTCTGCAAATAACCCCAAAATTTACGGTGGTTACTTTAAAGTCATTCATTAGTCCCTCAAGAATCCAAACCGTTGCAGAGCTGAGACTTTTCCTCCAAGCTGTTATCCAAACCAAAGTTTATACAGTCTGAGAGCCATCAGCTCTGCCCATCGTATAATCCTCAGGCAGCTTCTGGGGGCTCGGACAGCTGGCCTGACCTCTTTAATTTCCGATACCAGGGCATTCCTATTCCAATCTGCAGAGTACCCCAGTCCGTGTTCCGAATAACGTCCTCTTCTGCACCCTCCAGAGAGAGTGCAGCCAGACATACGACTCCATCGCATATCCAGCTGCAAACGTCCCATCGGGGCAGGTGGGCTCCCCGAACCCAAACTTCTCAGTGTCAATAGTGTTGAGAGACCATTTAATTCCATAATTTGTTCTTCAGGACAGTGCTCTGAGAAGCTCTGAGTAGACGAGACAAGAGAAGCAAGCAGGGTAAGATAGGGCGGAGAGGGAGAAAGTGCGACCGCCTTCCACGAGAGCAGAGAGAGAGAGCTCTCTAGAAAATGATCTAGATTTAAGAGTTTAAAGCATTTTTACAATCAAATTTTTTACATAATTACTGTATGTATGTTGTTAAAATTAAATAGGTTTAAGAGTTTAAAACATTTTTATTATCTTTTTTTTTTTCAAAAAGTATGCAATGAGTACAGCGCATGAGATTGGACTTGATTCTGAGGGTAACACATGAGAAAGAATGAGATGCAGGTGTTGTGCTGCCCATACTGGAGCTTTGTGCCAACGCTTCAACTAGCAGCAGCCACTCATATCTTGGAATTTCGCTCAGATCTCGAACAAAAATACGGACGGAGTCCCAGCTCGTATCTTAAAAAATTGGTCTTTTGATGTATCCCAAAATGTATGTTGGTCTGCTCGTATCCCAAGGTACCACTGTATGTGCTTTCTGTCACATTATTTTGACCAATCCATGTGTTATACAGAAATTATATATTGGCAATTCGAACACCCTTGCACTGTGCTGTTTTTTATTGATTAAATGCTCAAAAACATGACACTATAACTCTGTTGCCCTTGATTACATGAACACAAAAACATTCACTGAAACCGCAGTGGACTATGTCATTGTCAGGCAGTCTGTACTGTGGCCAAGCTTAACCAAGCTTCACTAAAGCCACACATACAGACACACACTAGTGTATATCACATATAATTGCATAAGATAATACAAAAATATTATTATATTATTCAGGCTTTTGAGAACAAGTGCATCAGGAAGTTGCTGAAGATCTCATGGATGAAGATGATGACCACTGAGCAAGTCTATGAGATGCTAGAA
>BRDA01012168.1:101033-116815 GCA_036984385.1 Crenuchus spilurus
CTTCCTTGATGAAACGCTAGCTGGAAATACAGAAATCTTGAGATCGGCTAAATTTCAAAAGATATCGGCCGATCGCATATTTTGATTAAAAATCGTCCGATACCGATACATAGCCGATCGATCGTTCCATCTCTAATGGTATTGATTACAAAATCATATCATCGCCCCTGAATACCTGCAAGACCTCATCACACGCTATGACCCACCAAGATTACTCAGATCTCAGGGTGCCGGTCTCTTACTAGTTCCGAGAATTAATAAGGCGTCATCCGGGAGAAAAGCCTTCTCCTATATAGCCCCACGATTGTGGAATAATCTTCCAGCTAGTGTTCTGGATGCAGACACAGTCTCTACTTTTAAATCAAGACTCAAAACCCACCTGCTCAGTTTAGCTTTTTGTAATTAACTTCTCCTTTCCAGTTACTGTCGTTACAGGACTTCATGAACATGGGGAATTGCAGAAATCTCAGACACTCCATGATGTTGTTCCAACATGCTGGAGGTTGATGATGGCGATATGGATGAATACCTGTCTGGTCTGATGACGCTCTAATATCTATGTTCTTTCTGGTTTCCTACCTTCCAGCCAGCTCGACCGGAAGCCATCTCAATGCAAATATTCACCTATGTTTTCTACTGCACTCAGCCTAATTGTTTCTGTTTGCTGTTTGTTTTCTTCTCTCTTTTCTGAGGAAATGGCCACTGAAGGTATTTGATGGCTGAATTCTCCTGCAGTCTGCAACAGACCACCAGGTCCACTACACCTTCTGCAGTCAATTCCTTCTGCTCCGGAGTGGGTTTTCCTGCGGTTGACACCAGACCTGCTGCTCACTCATTTTAATTATGATACCCAATATGGATGCAATTAGGGATGCCCCGATACCAGCATCGGGTATCTGTCCGATACCATGTGCGCGTACTTGTACTCGTATTCATAAAAGTGCTCCGATACTACAGGATCCGATACCAGCGTGATTGGAGCTTCGTTTCCTTCTAACAGACAGTATTAGTTTGCGCCATAAAATTAAAAAATAAAATTAAAAAAAGAAGACGATGACTACGTACCGTAGCCAAGCTGAACAAGCCACTTAATGGCAGCGTGACTTTAACCAGCCCGGTAGTAGAGAAGGAGCAGCTATGTCAGCGGTGTGGAGGTATTTCCAGGTGAATGAAGGTGACAAAAGCAGTGTTAATTTCGTTAACGATAATTATGACGAAAAATATTCGTTGACGACCATTTTTTCACAACGAAAACGAGACGAAAACTAAATAAAAACTAATATTTTAAAACGAAAACTATGACTAAAAGTATTAGACTTTTAGTCGACGAATAAAAATGAAACGAAAATGTCACAGAATGACTAAAATAATTTTGTCCAGTAATCCTCTTTTTAAAGTAAACCTGCCGCACGTCTGACTTCCTCAAAGCACACTAAGCTCCAGTCAGTCAGTCAGTCAGTCAACAACACAACGTGCTGACGTCACAGCCGCAGCTTCGACGTAAAAGAAGAAGCGATTTATTTTTCACTTTTGCTGCCAGACAAAACAAAACAGAGCAAAGTTTGTGGATGTAAAATAACTGGGAAAAGCACTACTAACCTCAAGAGGTCCTCAGTTCTCACCACCACCAGCTTTACAAAAAGGTAAGCTAACGTAGTGTAGCTAGCTAGCTGGCTAACGGTGATGATTATGTATATCTGATATGTTTAATTTTTGAATGTTTCAGTGTCTAAAGGGGAAATGTGTAATCTGTTATCATTATCTTAGGTGTTTAGATTAAATAGATCACAAACACATCTAACTGGAGCCATAAGACACACATACAGGCTCAGTTTCATTTTAATTGTAAGTATTGATATTTATTAGTACTCTTATTGGTACTTGGTATTGGCAAGTACTTAAATGTAAGTACTTGTACTCGTACTCGGTTTTTAAAAATGTGGTATCGGTGCATCCCTAGATGCTATGATCACTATTATTATCATTATTGTTTTATACTATAGCACAATGTCAGACTTAACTTATGATATAAATCTCTATCAGTAGTTTGATCAGAGGAGAATGGATCCCCTTTGTGAGTCTGGTTCCTTCCAAGGTTTCTTCCTCTAGCCTTGAGGGCGTTTTTCCTTGCCACTGTTGCCTTCGGCTTGCTCACATCGGGCTTAGATTCAAATTGTTTGATGCTAATTATGTAAAGCTGCTTTGTGACAACGCCCGTTGTAAAAAACGCTATATAAACACATTTTGATTGATTGATTGATTGATTGATTGATTGATGAGACACGGGTGCATACAAGGAAATGTGACGTGACTGGGGCTGTGGATGAGGCATGACGTGGAGGTACACAGACAGCACATGGTGACTTGATAGCACATAACCACACACAGAACATGTGACCGTGACATAGACGAGGCAGGGGGCATGGACAGGGACACGGCAGGGTCACAGGTTGTTACATTACCAGAATTTTAATTTTGATACCAAGAGTAGTATCTCTATAATCAATACTAAACTGGTACTCTGACTAATAACTAAAACACTCATTATCATCTTCAATGCCACATGTTTGGCTGAACAGACACTTTTTTTTACATTTTCAGCTTAATCTACATGTCCTTTCAAAAATCTAAGCTCTGCAATCCATACAGAACTCTTCAGTTGTCAGTTGTCAACAAAATACAAAATACAGTAAAATGCAGCATATGGTGCCAAAACGGTGCAACAAATTTTTATAAGTATTGAAAGTACAGAAAATTAAGAGTATAGAATTGAATGTCATATTAAAGTGACAACACATTTCTGTACTTGGCACAGATCTTGGTGCAGCCCTATAAAGTACATTTTGCATGAAATTCATATATTGTCATAATAGTGTCATAATGACACTAATTAATAATGTCAGTGGACTTTTAGGCTACAGACAATGGCCTAAGTCTAAATCATTCAAAGCAAAGAAACATTTGTGAGGGATGAGGTTACACATTATTTAATCAATGAAATATGTTCATTTTCAGCTGATCATCAACCTCTTCTATGTTCCTCTCTGTGGTCTAGAGGATCTAGGAATGTGTATGGCACTGAAGGGGGTGGAGACGGGGTGGGGAAATGCAGTCACAGGACAGGAGTCTAATCCCTCTGTCTGATCTCTTCTTACTGTCTGTCACAGTGATTTCACATGTGTTAGTTACTGCAAAATAGCATGTAACATTTTACTCAAAAATATGCTGCAAAAGCCAACAACCTGGGGAGTCACTAGAGAAAATATTAGAGAACATTAAAAAAGAACAGTGTTTTGTACTTCAGGACTTTTTGTTCTCTTAATTATCTAACAATATTAGCACACTCTATCTTCATCATCAGCACAAATCAAACACACACTGTGCTACATTTAAACAGAAATTTTCCATAAACTGCCAGAACATGCCTCTCTTATCACTGGGTCCATTTTGAAAATAATTTTAATTTAGATTGGGTTTTATGATATTCTCTTCAGAGACGGTTCTTCAAGGGCTCTTTAGTAAAGAAAAGGGTTCTTTGAGTGTTCATGGTTCTATATAGAACCATAAAGAAACCTTGAAGAACCATCTTTTTTAAGAGCGTAATCATACTAACATGGCAAACCTTGCTGGTAGAAAAGTACAGAATAAAGTCTTGGATTTTTTTGTGAAATACATTGTGATAAATTGTGAAATTTCTGCATTCTCTCTTCGTCAGATACTTTCTACCAACACAGCCTGTATGATAAGCATTAACTAAAAATAACGATGAATAAAAACTAATTAAAAAGTAATTCTCCACAAAAATAAAAACAAACCTATGACTATGCACTGTAATAATGTTTAAAGTGAACTAAAACTAAATAAATACAAAATAATACAAATAAACACTACATATTTTTAAACTATAATAACACTGGAAGGATGGTAATATAACAAATATGAGAAAATAAAAGGCAATAAAGAGAAAACAAATCTGCAAAGAATGTATAGTCTATAATATTTATATTCTAAAGACTTAAGATAATTAAGAATTGACAACCATATCTGTTAGTAAAGCACTGTAAATGTATTTGAATATAAAATAAAAATAGAAATAATAAAATTACATAGTAGAAATGTGTTTTTTTCACTCCTAAAATCAGTAACATCCACAAAATATTAATTGCACTCAGATCCTAATTAATAATAAGACATAAGTATTAGTAATAAGTGTTACACTAGAGAGATGTTTAAATGCCAAACTGTTATTGGTGGACATTAATTCTCAAGACCTCTCTGCAAAAGTCTTTTGATTGTGAAGTACAAGCAACAGTAACCTCACAGAAGCTCACAGAGGATGTACGCACTGTGAGGAACCTTCACCTCCCCAAAACACAAAAACAATTGCCGGGCAGTAAAGGGGACACTAAAGCTTTGATGACTGAACTGTTTCAGAACATGACAGAAAGCTTTTTACAACAAGACCTCAGGGGACACAGCATGGTACCTCTGGTACTGCATCGTCTCTAAAGAATCAAACTATAAGAGCAAAGACTTCAGAGATGTAACCACCGATAGCTAGTAGTTGGCTGCTGCCCGCAAGTTCTCCAGCAGATTGAGTATTTTCTTTGTTCCGATACGAAAATATAACTTTATATTACGACTTTATTCTCGACATATTATGACTTTATTTTCATAGTGAACTGTTTTTATATTTTTAAGAGTGGCCCTAAAATACCCTTGTAAATATACTTATATATAACATTTACATTAACCCTATGCTTCACTTATAAATACTCTGTAGCCTTGTTGAGTCTCCTTTATGATGGCCATTTGCCAAAAGGACTTTCATCCATGTGATGGCTGTGTCGCTCATAAGATCAGGTTTCAGGTACCAGGCCGTTCACTGTACCTGTGCTTTCCCTCCACTGATGTCAGAAATGAGACATGATACATGCCTGCAGCATGAGGGATGTGGGAATGCAAAAAATGCCAGGACACACTTCCCAAAAGAGGAAGACAGCCCTGTGCCCTCCAACTTTCATACCACAGGACTTCTTGTCCCTCAGTCTGAAAAGCCTTAGATGTACAGTGAAAAGCTGGCTTGTTACTGCCATCCTCTTTCACAGTTACTTCACACTTGCTGTCAACAGGCTAGTGGATCAACATGCCCCAGGGAAGTTACTTAGTTCGCTTAAGGAGTACCGGTGAAGACTGTATCAGGAAATACTTTTTTTTTTGGCAATTTAAAGGAACAAGCAGGCATACTCTTTATCAGGAAATACTTTATGACCAAAACACTCACACTCTGTTTACATTTGACATCAAGTATTCTGAGTAAGACTGGGCTGAACAGATTGAGCAGGTACGAATGCTTATTGAAGACGCACTGCTATCCAATCACTCAAACCACATGCAGAGGTGGTCAGAGAAGGATTTAACCACATTACATTTGTACTGTGAACACTTAAGTGTCTTGAAGCATCCTTGAATATAGTGAAGTACTGCCCATATAAACCACAGCATAGCTATAACCACAATATATGTTTCATCAACTCTTCTCCCATTCTTTCAACTGAGCTAGCACGTTATGCAATCAAACAGTTTGAAAAAGCCCATATTGGAATACAAGTACTTTAGTCTTTAAAGTGTGATTAGAGTAAAAAATGCCTAAAAAAGCCTATGTGTGGTTTTATCCTTATGATTTGGCCCTAGAATGTAACAAGTTGTTTTGCCTTTTATGGTGGGCTGCTGAATAATTTAATAAGCCTTGCTCTGATGGGCTGGTTTACAGCAACATAATGTAACATGTAACATAAACTGCACTCATTAATATTTTCTTTTTTGTCCAGTGCCCCAGGGAGTTGTATTTACTCCTTGGGAACTGGGGTTTTTTTGTTGTTTTTGTTGTTTTTTTGCATTTCTCGTGTTGTTTTATGCTGATGCAGAAAATGGTGGGAAAAGGAAACTGTTTCTGATGGAGCAGATGAAGAGCTAAGTTAAGAATGGAAGGAAAGAAGAGAGAAGAGGAAGACAAACAAGGATCTGAACAGTATGCAGAAGAAGTGTGCGAGGGAGGAGCTAGGTGAAGATGATGAATCAAATGGATGCTGTGGCGAGACCCTTCACCTGATCTTGAGTATGAATTGAAACTGTAATGGCAGAGAGATGTATGTAAAATTTTGGGCTACGAGTCAAGGTGATTATGAAATAGTTATCCCATACAGTAAACCCCCCCGTATTTGCGGGGGTTAGGGACCAGAACCTACCGCGAATAGCGCAAATCCGCAAATACTTGTAACTTTTGATGGTTAAATCCAACCATATGCCTTAAACTATCATCATTAACACTTCAGAAACATGTGTAAAGACATAGCAAATAAAGTTTTCTCTCTCTCTATCTCCTTCTCTCTCTCTCTTACTCTCTGCTTACACTTCACCACTTACACTTTGTGCTGGAAGCCTGAGAAGAAGCCGAGCGTTTAGGAGGCATCTTAGGGGTAAACGAAAAAGTAAAACTAGTCAGGTCTACGGCTCCCCCAAAAGTGGCTGTGTGTTGTGTGGATCAGCCAATGAGAGCTGGGCTTGACCGACCATCTGAATGCCAGCCAATAGCATTAGAGTATTGAAGCATCCACGTACCCAACTGTTGTACAGTACATATATTCTACAGAACAAACCGCAAATTTGTGGGTTTTCCGCGATTAACATGTAGATATGTTCTAGAGAAAATTCCGCGAATAGGTGAATCCACGAATGCTGAACCGTGAATAGGCGGGGCTTCACTGTACTCTTATACTTACATGTGATTTGTGTTAGAAAGCAGTGTTTTTTTTTTTATTTAACCAGGCAAGTCATTAAGAACATATTCTTATGTACAATAACAGCCTGGCAAGGAGCAGAAGCTACTTGAAAGAAAGGGGGTTCATCAATAACAGGAACAGACAAGGGTAAAGGTAAAACAAAACAGACATAAACAGTTTGAAGTTCATGGTATGTCAGTTCCACGTACCAAAATGTCCTTTTTAAACTATGCCCAGGTTAAATACAGTTTACTGTTCCCAGATCACTGACAACATCACTGTTCTGCTGTCTAACATGAAATAGAGCATGACCGAGCATGTAAGTTTTAGAAGGTACCGTTTACTCCACAGTCCAAACAGTAAACATATGGAAACTCAGTACAAACAGTCCATTTTCAATTCACTGATCCTGTGATGCTCTGAAAACCAACATATTTACATATATTCAAATATATTATGGGGTGTTCACATATTCATGCTGAAGTTAATTTACATATATTAACATCCACAAAGTGTACTAGAAGAGTCTGGTATATGGAATTGACATATTGTGAACTTCAAACACTGCTTTTTAATAAAAATCACATGTAAGCAAAAGAGGATTGTAAAATAGATCTCATTCCAAAATCTGAAATCATTTTGTAATAGTCTCAACTCATGGCCAAAACTTTTACATGTATGAGCTCACGTTCTGCCATTAAAGTTTCAATTCCTACTCAACATCCCATTCAGCTCTTAATAGATTCATCATCTACACCAACTCCTCCCTTGCACACTTCTCTGGCATACCGTGAAGACTTCCAAAAAAATCTAACTTCTAAAAATCTAACCCTCTTCTTTTAATCTACTGCTGGAATAAACAATGTGACTTTTTTTTCAAAATAACTTAATATTTAGGTTCAATGCACAGAAAGTTTCTCAAATAAGCAATTATTACCAATTTATACAGACAATCATAACAAAAAGTACAGAAACCAAAAACAAACCATTTTATTACCAACTAAACTGTACCAACTATGACTGACTGAGTATGCGAGTCCTCATTTGCAATACATTTGATTTCATTTGACTGATCACTGATCCCAAATATCAACTTGTACATTTCCACAGTAGTAGCATCAAATGAAAGGGTGGGCGGAAAGAAAAGAAAATTCATGTTTACTCTGGACAACTCCTAATATTAGTGCTGTCAAGCAATTAAAAAAAAATCTAATTAATTACATGCTCAGTGATTAATTTATCAAAATTAATCACATTCATCAGTTTTGCTATGAAAGTATGTAAACATATACAACTCAAATTTTACCAGATGACTAAAAGAATGAATGAATAACTGGTATAGATTTACATTTAAAGTTCTACAACTCTGTGTTTCAGAAACATAACATCTTTAAGCCACAATTATAATCTGAACAGAACAATATATTAACATGTCTTTCAATTTAGAAAGTTCCGTCCGGGTATTTTTTTTTTTAAGGTAAATGGGCCATTAAGGGGGCCAAGTAGAGCAGTTTTGTTTATATTTATATATATATATATATATATATATATATATGTATCAGTAAAAAGTCTAAAACTGTTTAATTATAATAGATATTATAATTAATATTTTGCTTTATATGAAAAATCAAAAACATATGAGTAAAAAAACCCACAATTGCTATAAATGTTCCCCATGACAAAATAAATTCAAGAGAAATGTAGGATTTGTATGAAAGCCAATTCCCACCACTTAAAATAATAACAAAAAATACCCAAACCTATTTTTCATTATTAAGTGTTAAATTGCTAAGTCGTTATTTGGAGACACTGTATTAAAGTAATTATTTTGAGATTATTTATCATTATTTTGAAACACCCAGTCATGGTTTTGATTTCTCATTATTTTGAGATGATATGATAACTTAGAATCTCAAAATAATGACTTTAGTAATTCACTTAATGAAAAAAAAATTATTAGATTGTTTGTTGTGCAACGGGCTTTAATGGATATGAGTATTTTACAGACACATTACATTAAAGCACACATTCTGCTCCAGTCTCTCCTCACCAGCTGGTCCATCAGCCACTTTCCCTAAAGAACATCACTCCATCAGTGCTCACAAGCTGAGCTTACAACAAGAGTAACACCTATTTAAATATCTTGGTTACATAATGACACTTATTTGTTTATTTCGATCTGTTTTAGACAAAATTCGCATCAGAACGAAGCGCTGAAATCATTAAAAGAAGACAAGTTAGTGAGCCAGCGATAACGATAGTGAGACCTGTAACAACCCCGTCTAACTCTGAGAAGCACGACCAAACTACGAGCTTTTATCATATGTAACCCGAACAGAAAGTTACTGAACAGAAAACAACAATGTTAGTTATGAAAACAGTTGTTACAACTTTTTCATCGATGACAGAGTGTTATTCTGCACGAAAGTGAGCTGAAGTAATGCCTCAGGTTAGTTAGCGTTACTCCACTCCAGCAGGCGAGATGAGCGGTTTGGGCTGCGCTCCCATATGTGCACATTTTATATACACTAGCTAATAGTTTGAAAACGGCCGCCCAGCGAGCTCGTAGAATTCTGAACACTACGTAGGCTGTCTGTAATGAGCAGAAGTGCACATATTGGAGCGCAGCCTCAGACAGCGGAACGGTAGTGTAGCTAGCCGCTAGTCTGCTAACTAGCCTTTCTCACCACAGACTCGACTTCGCTAAGTTTATAAACACTTTAAAACACAGCTCAGCAGTTTACCTGCACGTAGTTACTCTCACAGTATTCAGCGACTCTTTCGAGGTTAGTGAAACTGTCCAACAACGCTCTCCGCCCTGCAGGAATCTCTTCCTCCAAGAGCATCTGTAGCTCCGCCATCTTTTGACTTACATCTTTTTTACACACGCGCGCGCGCGCGCGCAACTGACGATGCTCTCTCTCTCTCTCTCTCACACACACACACACTTAATCTCTCTATTTCTTTCTCTCAGGGGAAGTGTAGTTTTGAATACTGTTATAATACAAAATATTACTAATGCTGTTAGGCTGGTATCTTTAAAAAGTACCTTTTTCCATATGTATATGCTTTCAGGAAAAACATGTCTTTATTATGTCTAATATGTCATTTTAACAGCTTAATTATATATAAAAACTTGAATATACCTAAACAGCAACAAAGTCCATTTTACGTATGTTGCTATATAATTTAAACATTTTTCTTTATGCTTTCCACAGTTCTCTTTTGTGCGTTTATGTCTCTTAGGCTCATAATCTCTGCTGTGTCGCCCTCCAGCGGCAGAAGAGCTCACTGCCCTGTTCCCCAGTCTCCCCACTTTAATCATTTGGATACTACACTCTTAAAATGTTCAAGGGTTCTTTAGTAAAGAAAATGGTTCTATATAGAACCATGAACATTTAAAGTACCCAAAGGGTTCATTGCATGGTGAAAGGGTTCTTCAGATTGATGAGGAATATGCAGTAGATAGTTCTATACATCACCTTTTTGAAAATGGTTCTAAATAGCACCAAAAGGGTTCCTCTATTATTACAAGCTTGACATCATAACTACAGCATAACTTTTTTTGGTGCTATACCAAATAAACTTTGATTTGATTAGTATTTTAGAATAAATAATAGAAACACTTCAGAAAAACTCACGTAAATACTTCTTATTACAAGTTTATTAGCAAAACAAACATGTTACTATTTTACAGCACCTTCAAAACAAGGCTTTGAAGTAAGTATCAGAAGATGAACATCTTAGAAACTGTGAGAAGATAAAAAATGGGACATGCCCTGGTAAGAATGAGCTGTGGTTGATAATTAAAACGATTAAATGAATGTTATCACTCTCAAAGGAAGGATCGTCTTCACTATTTTAGCTGTTGTAATACATGATGATTCACAGCATGTCATATGAAAGCAATATGTGCTCATTTTAGCAATCAATAGTTGTGTTTGTGTTTGATATCAAGATCGTTTCCAAGTACAAATACAAATTTGTAATTCTCTGCTCAGCATTCATTTAACTCATTTACAATGTAAACAAAAAAGTACTCAATAGAGGACATGATTCATGCTGCTGTAACTATATCAATGTTGACTAAAAACTAACTGTTGCATTTAGTTCAAACATGTTTTCCAATAAGAATGAAATTATATATATATATTTTGTAGCAAAATTGCTCATTATTCACTTAATTGTAATAATATAAACAGTATCAATATCTACAGAAATAAAAAAATATATTAAGATTAAGATCAACCAATTTAGCCAATGTGATTTTTCACACAACAGAATTTGACCTCTGCATTTAACCCATTCATGCAGTGAAACACACACACACACACTAGTGAACACACTAGGCTGTGAGAATTTGTGCCCAAAGCGGTGGGCAGCCCTTATCCACCGGTGCCTGGGGAGCAGTTAGGGGGTTAGGTGCCTTGCTCAAGGACACTTCAGTCATGTCCTGTCTGGGGATCAAACCAGCGACCTTCTGGTCACAAGACCAGATCCTTACCACTAGGCCATATTGTGAAAAAGTTCAAAAAGGGACATATTTCAAGCCCTTTTTTCATTTTAATGTCTGATAACTTGGCATGCCAGTCAACTCATGAGCTATAAAATATTAAAATGAAAACCGTTAGGTAGTCATTTTGGCACCGTGCTGGAAAAGCAAGTAGGTATCTCAGTAAAACTTGTCAGCAGATTGAAGCATGAAGTGCTCTAAAATCTCCTGGTAGATGCTGTTTTGACTTTGGACTAAACACAGTGGACCAACACCAGCAGATGACATGGCAGCCAAACCATCACAGACTGCAGAAACTGCACACTGGGCTTCAGACACTTTGGATTCTGTGTCTCTCCACATCAGACTCTGGGACCTTGATTTTCAAATTAAATGCAAAACTGACTTTCACCTGAAAAGAGGACTTTGGACCACTGAGCAGTTCTTTCTCTCCTTTGCACTGTTTACAGTAATTCCTTAGACCTTCCTTAGTCTTTCTCTCCAGGTAAGACTAACATTGTCTCTGGTTCAGGAGTGGCTTGATATTAGGAATGTGGCCGTTGTTGCTTAAAAAATACTGTAGAGGTCCTGTCATGTCTCCATCTTGCTTTCCTGTGTCAGTGTGTCTTTGTTTACATTTCCCCATCTGTTATTGTGATTACCTTCTTGGTCACCATTATGCACCACCCCCGTCACATCCTCCTTGTTATTGTTTTTATCTGTGCCTTGTTTCACTGCCTTGGCCCCTTGTCCTGTCCCTAATTACACCAAGTACTGTATATGTACTTCTCTCTTTCCCTTTTTTTTTGTCCTGTATTAGTCTAAATCTCATCTCTGAGTCTTTGTTTCTTGTATACTTTGCTTTAGTTCGAACAATAAACAACCAGCTTTCCTGCATACTGACAGATACACTGTATTTATACTGTTTGAATAGCAATTAGATTAGATTCAACTTTTTTGACAATGTGATTTGCACACTTCAGAATGTGACCTCTGCATTTACAGTAACTCATCCGTGCAGTGAAACACACACACACACCAGGCTGTGAGAACATGTGCCAGAAGCAGTGGGCAGCCCTATCCATGGCACCCAGGGAGCAGTTGGAGGTGAGGTGTCTTGCTCAAGGGCATTTCAGTCATGACCTGCCTGTAGATTGAACCAGTGACCTTCCGGTCATAAGACCAGATCTCTAACCACCAGACCACGGCTGCCCAAGAAGCACTGCAATACTGTGTTGATATGTGGAGTGGGCGGAAATCTGGAAATATGTCACTTTAGGTGTGACAGTTATCCTTTTAGAATTCAGTTATGAACAAAAATGAACTTTTTCACTATATTCACAGTTTTTGATATATTACACCTGGCATGTAATGAGAACTCTGGAGGCCGTGTGTGTTATGTGTTTAGGCAGGGATCTCTGCTCTCTCATCATGCCGTGTATACTCCTCTACCTCCATCGCCATTAAAAACTCTGTAGACAAAAGACATGAGGATTTAAATTAGGAGAAGATTATTAACACAAAAAAAGCTTCATACAGACATCAGCGCAGACACATTTTACCCTCTGTGTAGTCCATATCTGGTCTGATGGAGACAAACATCCAGCCCATTCCCACCAGTAAAGCTACAACCAGATTCACCACAATCCAGGGCTGCAGAATCTGGTGCTCTGAGCCTGGAGGCCTGTCATAAAAACAACAAGCACATAGAATACTATTCACTTCATGAACTTCATGTACTTTATTTAGTATATTGTCACATACGAAAAACTTTTCAGGAGGAGGAAAAAAACATTAAAAGTAAATTAATGTAACAAGTCATTTCTTGTCTCTTCATTTGGTCTATTCACCATGAAATACATACCATACAATGCCATACAATTTAAGGAAGGCTGGTTATTTAAAAGTATCAAAAGAAACACTAAATTACAAGATTGCAATTACAAGTTTTTGTATTTCTATTAATGGAGGCCCTGTAATATGTTTTGTGCTGTTTAAATATCAGTTATAGTTGACAATATTCCATGATGGAATCTGCATTCCATGATGGAATCTGAATCTGCAATAATTATTGAAATATACACTGCCAAGCCAAAAAAAGGTCACCACCTGAATTTAACTAAGCAAATATGTAAGAGCCTCCCATTGGATAATTACTGCATGGGTGATTATGTTTCAGCTGGCAACAAGTTATTTAATCCTAACTGATGCAATGAGTAGTGTTAAACAACCATGTTGAAAGACGTCCTGTGGTCATGGAAAAAAATGTCAATCTGTTTCAGATGGGTCAAATTATTGGCATCAAGCAGAGGAAACATCTGATGAGATACTGAAACTACAAAAAATTAGGTTTAGAACTGTCTATTTCATTATTAAAAAGTGAAAGGACAGGGTGGAGCATAAAGATTGGACTCTGGAGCAATGAAAAAGGTCATGTGGTCTGATGAGTCCAGATTTACCTTGTTTCAGAGTGATGGACACATCAGGGTAAGAAGAGAGGTGGCTGAAGTGATGCACCCAACATGCCTAGTGAAAACCATACGAGGCTATGATCTGAGGTTGCTACACTTGCTCAAGTTTAGGTTCAGCAATGTTATGAACCCAAAGAACCAGATTATTACATTAATGGATTTGTTCTTCCATGATGGCATGGGCGTATTCCAAGATGACAATGCCAAGATTCAGCAGACTCAAATTGTGAAAGAGTGGTTCAGAGCGCATGAGTCATTATTTTCATACATGGATTGTCCACCACAGAGTCCAGATCTGAACCCCATTTGGAATCTTTGGGATGTGCTGGAGAAGACTTTGCACAGTGCTCCAAATCTCTCATCACCAATACAAGATCATGGGGGGAAATTAATGCAATTCTGGACAGAAATAAATGTTGTGACATCGCAAAAGTTTGTGGAAATGATGCCATAGTGAATGTGCACCATAATCAAATCTAAATGTGGTTCAACAAAATATTAGAGTGTGTTTTTTTGGCCAGGTAGTATATATAGCCTCCATGTACCAGGAATATCAACACCAGCATGTCACAAAAGAACATTTTAAAAATATATAAAATTCCTACAGTCAGTATGCCAATTGCACGCTCCCTCAAAGCTTGCAACATCTATGGCATTGTGTTCTGTGATGAAACTGCACATTTTATTGTGACTTTTTATTGTTGCCAGTCTATTGCCAGTCACACCTGTGTGACTAATGATAATCATGCTGTCTAATCAGCATCTTGATATGCCTCACCTGTGAGGTGGATGGATTATCTTGGCGAAGGAGAAGTGCTCAATAACACAGATTTAGACAAATTTGTGAACAGTATTTGAGAGAAAAAGGCCTTTTGTGTTCATAGAAAACGTTCAGTTAATGAAAAATGGGAGCAAAAACAAAAGTGTTGCGTTTACAGTATATTTTTGTTCAGTGTTTATCAAACATGAAGATGTGCCATTGTGCCCTTAATGACAGAAATGATATGCTCACCATAGTGTCTCATTGGCTGTGGGGTAGAGGTTGATACGGTCGCTGGTCATCTGCTGGCTGACACATAAGATGAGAGCTACAAAGTACACTGGCAACAGAGGAGGTACATGTTTATATGAAAACTGGATTATACTTGATCTCCCAAAGTCATTATTGATAGGCCTGATGTTCATTTTGACTCACAGAATGAAGCTAGAGCTGCTGGGTCAAGCGTGAGGAACCCTTGTAGAGCCACGGAAGCCTTGGCTAGATTTACCCTACAGAGAACAGCGTACAGATTAGAAAACAGCTAAGATGAATAAAATCAAAAGAAGTCGTTAAGAAGCCTGGTGACCCAAACAGAATTCAGGATATTTTGAATAAATATGATCTATATGGTCTCCAGGAGTCTAAATTGACTTGACTTTGTAATAATTGTAATAATAATAAAATAAATTTTAAAATAGAGGACAAAAAATCCATCAAAATTACAGTAAATGCCAATTATTACCTCCAAATATTTGCCTTTATCCTCATAGTGCCATCTTGTTACATAGTTGTAATATATTTAAAGTGCCCATTTCATTACCATTATCTAACCTCTTAGAATTAAAAAGCCTGTTTTTGTTACTGTCTTTAAGAATTATGTATTTTAATGTGTTAATGTATTCATTTTTGTATTGTTACAAAAACTTTTTTTTGCTGCTTAGTTTTTCATATACACTACCAGTCAAAACATCTCATTTAATGTTTTTTTTTATGTCCTACATTGTAAATAAACACTGAAGTTATTCAGACTATGACTGAACACATACGGAATCATGTAGTAAACTTAAAAGTGTTAAACAAACCAAAACATGTATTAGATTTTACACACAACTGATGTCTCAAACACATTAAGAGGCAAGAAATGCAAGTCATGAGCTCTTGACAAGACACAGCTGTTAACTGAAGTCATTCCAGGTGACTACCTCATAAAGCTGACTGAGAAAATGCCAAGAAAGCTGCATCTAAGTAAGAGGTGCCTACTGTGAAGAATGTAAATA
>BRDA01012171.1:0-11777 GCA_036984385.1 Crenuchus spilurus
AATGTATCGGCGCACAGTACAGGAGGAAGTGTTGTGTAATGTATCGGCGCATAGTACAGGAGGAAGTGTTGTGTAATGTATCGGCGCACAGTACAGGAGGAAGTGTTGTATAATGTATCAGTGTACAGTACAGGAGGAAGTGTTGTGTAATGTATCGGCGCACAGTACAGGAGGAAGTGTTGTGTAATGTATCGGCGCACAGTACAGGAGGAAGTGTTGTTGTGTAATGTATCGGCGCACAGTACAGGAGGAAGTGTTGTGTAATGTATTGATGTAGTGATGTAACAGTAAACTCTTTTATTAACAGCTGCTGATCAGCTTGAGGTGGAAGCAGGGCTGAAGGTTGTGTTTATTGTGTCAGATTTAGTTGTTAACAGGTTGGTGCACCTGTATGTTGTAGCACTTGTCAGACCTGGAGCATCACAGCTGGGGTTGTTTATTTGGGGAAAATGGCTCTTAACCTTTACAAAGAGCCCAATCAGAGCCTTTAGTCCTGCAGGATGTCAGTTGACCTTTTCTTTTTTCTCTGGTCAACTGCGGCTGTTGTCTGAGCTTAGGTAACAGTGACTCAGCCACACTGACTGCCAGTCTTACTGCCACACTTCTCATTCATGCTTCCCACAGTCAGTACCATGTGTAGACTGAATGTTTTCTGCTAATCTGAGTAGTTTGTGTACATTTACATGATTTTATTGTTTGAGGGTTTTTAAGAGGGTTGCCAGATCATTATTTGGGTGGTGGGTCATTCTCTGTGACACTGACGTGGTGGTGGCGGTTATAAACACTACTCTTTTGTTGGTTCACCTTGTAGATGTAAAGTCAGAGACAGTAGCTCCGCACTTTGTGTTACTCCTTTAGTCCTGACACTGTTGGCATGGAGCAGTGACACTCTAACACACCACCACCACATCAGCGTCACTGAGAACATTCCACCACAAATAATACCTGCTCTGTGGGGGGTCCTGACCACTCACCATCCTCCGTCTCATTCTCAGGTTTGTCTCATCATAAGATTCGGTCGGAGAAGCTGCTCCGGCAGCAGAGCGATGGCGGCGAGTCCCGTCAGCACTATCGGACCGAGCGGAGCCACGGCGCTTTCGACAAGAGCCACAGCCGCAAGAGACCCCGAGAACACTCACTGGAGCGCACAGAGAGTGTGTTCTGCTTTTATACTCACATTCTCTGTCCATTGTCTGCCGAGTGATGTTTCAGAGTTTGGTTTGAATGACAGTAAAGCCGGAAAATCGGCTGTAAATGGGAGTTAATGTACAGATTCAGATGAGCAGACTAAGGCGCTAATCGCAAGTTCGATTCCCAATCATGCTGCTTGGCATCGACAGCCGGGGCATTGAGAGCAGAATTGGCAGTGCTCTCTCTTTGGGTGGGTAAGATGGCGCATTCTCCCTAACACTGTAAACAGTGTCTACTGACTCGGGCGTCTTCCGAGCGATCCATCAGAACTGGGGATCTGCGCTTTCCTCCTAGCGCGCTAGCTGCCCGGTGCCGATGTATCGCCAGCAGTTCAGGAAAAAGGGGCTTGACGTTACTGGTATCAGAGGAGGCCTGTGCTTGTCTGCCCCCTCCCAAGAGAGTCAGGGACATTACAAGTGATAGTGGTCGGGACAACTGATAAAAGGGGCGGAGTTAACTGGCCACTAAAATACATTGTTGAGAAAATCAGGAGTAAAATTCTCAGAATTATTGGAGCTGCAGCAGTATATCACACAGATGCCTCCTGGATGTGACTGACTCCTCTTTGTCTTTACACAGATGCACAGAAGCTATATATGGAGGTGAGCAGCCCGTGCCCATCTCTGGCCAGTCTGAACACCCCCATCCACAGCCCTCTGGTCAGACAGCTGTCGTCGTCTGAGAGCCCCACACCCTGCAGCCTCAACAACTCCACTCCGGTAATACAGGCGTGTTTGTGAACAGCGGTTTGAGTTTGGTGCCACATCAGTAACTAGAATACTTAGATGACTTATTTGAGTCTGTTTTCAGAAATAATTAGTTTTTACACTTGATCCATCAACGAGCTTTGTTTTCCCCTCATTCAAACGCTTGTGGCCGAGCTGTGAGACACACATGCACCTCTTCAGACATGAATCTCCGTCCTCTTATGGCTTCTTTCACTCCGCAAAAACTGTCAGCAGCTGATGTTTGACTTTTGAACTCGTTTTTGTTTGATTGAGCACGTTTTCATTGTTTACTCTTGACTCATAAAGATGAATCGATGTCTCATCACCACTAATTCTTTTTAAGAAACGTTCACCTTCCATACAGCATCGTCTACGTCATGTTTGATGTCCAGTTACATCTGCAACCAATTACTTGTGTGCAAATAGTAAATGTGGCGGCCATCTTTGTTGCACTGCAGTCATAAATGAACTGACTTAAGACATTCAAATCTGCACAGCAGTTATGTAGACAGAGACCTGATACGGATGAGATGCTGAAGCCTGCAGAAGCTTTAATAACTAAACTGTGGATCATTTTTGACTCAAATCTGCACAGTGTTGGTGATTCTGCTTTCCTGTGTGTCACTTCCAGCAGCCCATTCGCCGGCGGAGAGGAGAAAGCTCGTTTGACATCAACAACATCGTCATCCCCATGTCAGTGGCAGCCACCACCAGAGTGGAGAAACTGCAGTATAAAGAGATCCTTACACCGAGGTTAGTCTCATAAACACTGAACGCCTACACACACACACACACACACACACACACAGCCTCGGATGCTGCACGTCTTGTGCGGACGCAGTCTAAAGCCTGATGTTTTTGTTTGTGAAGCTGGAGAGTGGTTGACATAACTGCGAAAAAGATGTCTGAAGAAGATGAGTCAGCGGAGGTAAGGAGCTGCGCTTTCTTAGAACTTACACATTAGACCAGTTTGTAAACTCCCGTTTAAGGCTCTGAGCTTGTGAACACATCTCTCTCTGTCTCAGATTGAGGATCTCTCCGATGCCACGTTCTCCCAGCAGCATCTCCCCTATGAAGAGCAGGAGCGGTCCCGGTGGAGCTGGACGGCCAGCGCCATCGCCAAAAGGAGGGGCAGCCGGTGGGTGTTTTGCTCTGCGTGGGCTCCTTTCCATGTTAATAAAACATTACATCACAGGCTGTGCTTGGCCTTCTCCCTCATAGTTATAAATGCCCTGAGTGGCTTCTTCCTGTTTAAAACAGATGCTCTGAACATTTAGCATTAAATGCCAGCCTCAGACGGTCTCGCTTTATTGCTCAGTTTGCACATTTGTTGACTGAACTTCTGTAGAAATCAGCACAATGTCTCATTAACCCTTTAGAGTCGGCAGACCTGCCTGTGAGAACAAAACCAAAATGCCGCGTGTAAACTTATATAACGGCGAGATTTTAGCCTAGAAACAAAACTAAACATACCCTGGAAACCTTAAAGGGTCTGCTTTCCAAATATATATATCTTGAATTGAATATATTTTTAGATTCTTATGAGAGGAGCTTAAATAAGCAGAGACACGTCTGTGAGAACAACCAGGACACCATGTTTTCCCGCTTAGTCTCGGAGCCACTGAATGAGTGAAACCTGTCAACTCGCAATTAACTTTAGAAATAAAACCACATACAATTTCTAAAAACTGTAATGAGCAGTGTGTAGCAAAACCTTAGTTTATTTAGTTCAGAGCTCAAAAGCACCACCCACTAGTTTGAACAGAGGTTGGAAATTGTTATATGTGCACACACAACCCAGTAACATATGACACAGCAACTGAAAACAGGAGGAAACCTCAGCTTCAGTGAGTGAAAGTGTATTTTAACATATTTGTGCTGCTGTGGTCGTTGCTTTGGCCGTGTTGTTAGTGAGGTTTTCATAGACTGGATCTGTATCTCTTCTGTGATTTTAGTTGTGTGTGAAGCTGATGTTAATTTCTTATTCATCAGTGTCTTAGTCCAACTTTCCATTCCACCTTAAATAGTGTGTGTGTGTGTGTGTGTTGGAGAGTGTGTGAGTGAAAGGCAGTATTACAATTCTCCATTCCACCTTAAATAATGCAGTGTGAGGCTAAATCGCTCAGTAGCGCCTGACTAACTGCTGCATTATTTAAGGTGGAATGGAGGATGCTGTTGAGTAAGAAGCTAACTTCTGCTTGTTTTTTCAGTCGAAAGCAGAGTTAATCTGATGTTTAATCTGTGATTAGTATGGATTACACAGTAACAGTGAGAAAAAAGCAGTAAATCAGAGAAATAAAGCTTTGATTTAAATGTAGTGACTGCTGAGCTCTTCTGTGTCTCTCTGCTGGTCTGTGAGTGGAGGTTTCAGCTCTGTCCTGAAAGGGGGGCGGGGTCATTAGTGCCTCATGTACATAAAACCTGCTTCCTTAAATCCCGAAGCTCCAACGATAAAACATCCTTCTCTTACACACTCCTAGGTCGTTTAAGTCCGTGGATGGACGGACCACCCCGTTGCTGGGTGGCACAAACCCTTCCACGCCACAGCCTTCGTCACCTGACACGGCGCACTTCCACTTGCTGCAGGATTACGGCTCGGCTCCCTCTCCCTCCAGTCCTGTCAGCCCAGAACTGCTCATGTTCTCTGGTCTTCACACCCCCGGCTCCAGAGACTCACACCGCCTGCTGTCCAACGAGGACACGCGCTGCTCTACTCCAGACACCATCTACGAGGAGATGGTAAGCTCCTACTCTTAATGCTTTTCTAACACTGGTGCCTAGCACTGAGAGTGTTTGCTCTGCGTAGACACCAGCAGCAAAGACCAGTAGGCAGTTAAAGCCCAGTGTGAGCTCCAGGTTAATTATATGTTAAAGATTCACTTCACACATACTAAAATATCTGTATGTATATTTAAGCATGTACCGAATATTTGGCAACCAAAATTATTCAACCAAGAATGACAAAAAAAGGAAAAATTCAGCCGAGTAAGTAAAAAGACAATAATTTATAGTGAACACTGATGTTTTTAATGACTGTTACCTTTTTGGACATTCAGAATTGTGCCTTTACTAAACTTTATGATGAAGCCAGAATACAGCCGCTTAGCTTTGTGTTTGTGCTCAGCTGCTGCAGTGTTAGGGATCGTCTCACAATTAGCAGAAGAAATGTGAAGTGTTTCAGTGTCTGTAGCCAATGACACTCACATTAAACACACAACACATCCATGTGACTTACATCATTCATTTTAGACATTTTCATCATTTTATTAAATATTAGTAATAATGTAATATCTTCATACATATTCATATGTTATTGTCTTTGTTTTATATACAAATATAATAATAACTGAATAACTATAAGACTTATTTTGGTTTCTGTTTTGGTCAGAATTCTCTCGTGTATCAATAATTATATCAAATTCTCACAGAAAGGTGGAGTCCATATGTTCATGTTAGTGGTCCATTTGAACCGGACTTCTGCTGGCAGAACTTGATTAATTAAAGCTGTGGTCCTGTCAGTCACCAAAATCTACCCCGTTTACAGACGCTGTATAACGTAGTCTTAGTGTTTTGCTGTACTGTAAGCTGTTACTCATTCTGCCCTCTCTCTCTTACTCCGCACAGGTCTCACAGCCGGTGCAGCCATGGGAGCGTCGGACCTTCCCTCTGGACTTCGACCCGGCGCCGGAGCACGCGGACCAGAGCAGCCCTTCTGGCGAGCGGCCCTACCGAACCATGCGCAGAATCTCCGGCTGCAAGACCGGCTCGTCCAAATCGGAGTCGGACGCCGGCCCTCCGTCGCCTCTTCCCGAAGACAACAGCAAACAGAAAGCCAACACACACAAACACACTCACCGATGAAGCTCGGACAGAAAACAACCTTTAGACTCAGACCCCGCCTCCACCAGCTGTCCTGAACTCAACAACAAATATATATCTACAAATATAAACAATAGAGTCCTGTTGTTTGATATTCAAACATCAGTTAATTCTTTCACAGTTTTTAGTGAATCGTATGGAAATGTAGAGACCCGTTTTAATTCTTTTCTCCGCTTTATTTCTTTTGGGCCACTGGAAAAATGAAACTGTCGAAGCTGAAGAGAGCGACTTAAAGCGTAGCCAGGAGCAGAGACTCGGCGGCGTCCCATTTGCTCATGTGCACTTGCCCAGCGTCCTAACGAGACTGATGAGATTGTATTGGTTGTATCAGACCGATGTGGTGACCAAAAGGTCCCTGATGATGAGTTTAGGTACAAAATCCACTGAGCGACTCAACATTTATAAGAAAAAAGAAACACGCACAGATGTTTGACAAAGTGTCATGCCTTTCCTCTTCGCTTAGCCCTGATCTTTTTGTTTAGCACTTCTCTCCTTCACCCCCATTCACTTCAGCTCAACATCTCCAAAATAGGGCCATCGTTAAAGCAGAAGTCCGTTCTTAATCTCGCTCGTTTTTGTTTTATTACTCTGCCGGTGAACGTTTTAGCCCTTCCCGCTCAGTCTTTGTGTCGGTGGGTCTGACGAAGCAGCAGGTTTAGGATCAGCTGCACTATTGATCAGGATTGTAAATCGGCTCTCTGAGCTGTTTGAAAGACAGTTGCTGCACTGCTGCCACCTCTTGACGCCCTTAACGTCGTCTCTTAATCCAGCTGCCTGCAGAGGTTTGAGTGTATCCGCAGGTTAACGACGGCTGGATTAAAACTTTTTGTATTTGCACTCTGATGCTTAGCACTGCTCTGTCATTCCACAAAACTGGGCTCGAGTTCGTGGCACTTCATTCGGAATGGAATGCCACTTAAGTTTGAGAAATGAATCCCAAAACAAAATTGTTTCAGTGATTCCCGTCAGTCAATCATGGAGCTCTTAGCTGCAACGTCATGATAAATAAACTGCAGCGCTGGCGTGACTGAGACTTCACCAGCCCTGCGTTTTCAGTTCCAGACTCCATTTTTGTTTGTGAATGTACCAAAAGCCATCAGAGTCGTCGAGGAAGAGTCCGTGTCTACACCATAGTTTCATTATCTAAACGCCACCTTAAGAGAAGTGTAACCTGTACGGCCATCGAGCGAGACTATCGGCTGCTGTCCTGTTTTTTTCTACCGAGACTTTTCCCTCCTGTCAGTACCCAGACATGATCGACGATGGTCTGTCTCTGTGCTTTGGGTTCTGTAACGCCCACCAAGCAGACTCAATGTATCACTTTTATTTTGATTAGCGTTCAAAAGCAGATATTGTATCGTGTGGGTTATTTTCATACTCTGAATTTCCAATGTGGTGAATGGGGGTCTGGGGCGAGTCTGGTATATCCTTTAGCATGTAATAGTTTGTACAAAAAAAGAGTATATTTTGTAAATACATTGTTTGATTCTTTACTGTGTTTGATGTTGAGGCTGTAGCTGTCCTGATTGTATAGGGAGAAGACACACAAATATTTAACACTTTTTCTTTACGCAGATGCAAAAAAAAAAACAAAAAAAAGGAAAAAAAAAAAAGGTGTATGGATAATTGGCCAATCTGACAGACAGGCAGCATTTGTGCTTCTCAAAATTAAAAGTGAATTATATTGTATTTTGTCTTGTTTGTCTTGTTTTTAAACTTGTGTACTGGTGTATCTTTAAAAATGTAGAGTTTGTTTGGATTCTGCTTCATTATCAACCATCCTCTCTCCGGGTGGGTAGATGGTGCTCTCTCCCCATCACTACTAAGTAACGTCCACAGGCTCAGGTGTCTGTTAGCTAATGTATCACAGCTGGGGATCTTCAGAGCGCATTGGCTGCCCAGTGATGTATCGGCAGCAGCTGGAAAAGAGGCGGAGCCTGACTTCACATACATCTGAGAAGGTACAAGTCTTCATCGTCAAGTCAACGACATTACAGGTGATTGGGTGAGTGCTAGTGGATGGGCAGGTTGATTGGTTACCAGTACATTGGATGGATAAACTGGGTTGAAATAAAAAAATACACAAAGCGACACATTTCAAGTCTTTAGTTTTAATATTGGTCGTTTGAATAATTTGGCTGAAACTTCTATCTAGAACAGCTTCAAATGTTCAGTCGTTACATTTGATGGTGAATGTAGTTGTTGGGAGTCTTACCCAAGGACTCTTAATGGGAATGTGTTGTTGCCTCGGCTGGGAACTGAGCTTGATTCTGCCATGTAGATGCTACTACTAACAGTGCAGTCATACTGATCAACATTAAAGCAAAGAAAGGCTTGAAATGTCAATTTATGTGTAAAGAATATAAAATATTGGGGTTTCAGCTTTTTAAATTGAACCGTAGAGTGTTTTACTTTCACTTTCTATTTGCTTGAAGCCAGGCTGATGGCCGTCCAACATCTGGACTTTTCCAGGATGTCCACATAACTAGTTCCCGACTGGAAGACTCAAATGATATACTGGGACCAGTTAGAATCATCTTTTTACAACCTCGCAGTCATCATGGCTCTCTACTGCTGAAGAAACCCCAACTTTCGCATGTCGAGCCCTTATTTTGGAGCTCTTACACCCAGAAAACAGAAGCAGAGACGAGAGCTGTTTAATACCGACTTTATTTCCAAATCCACGTTTACAGCAACGAGTATGAGTGTAAACCAACTGATAAAACGCACAACTACAATGAGGACAATCACAACTGTCAAGCTAGAATGTACTGTAGAACTGCAGTGAGAACGTCGTTCTGGTGTTTGAAAGCTCGAGGAGATGCCTCTTTCCTATCTTGCAGGATGTTTTCATGATAAACATCACCTTAAATCAGAACCTCGCCGCCTTTTCTACCTTTGTTCCTCTGTGCCTCATTTTCTTCCATAAGCAGCATGCTGCTCAGGCTACAGCGTGTACGGGGTCAGGAACTGGATTCAGAAAGTGTTTACTAGGCGAAGTGCTCATCTAGGCATAAGTTTAGTTTTATTGATCAGGAAATTTAAAAAAATCAACTCTGCTAATGAATTAAACTGAAATACTTGGTTGAACACTGGAAGTGGTTCATAAACCACTAGACTGATTCTGTACTCATGCTTGGATTCTGGCTCATGCTGACACTATGATCAGGATCGTCCCGGTCATGCTGCTTTGCCGGGGCCTGAGAGAGCTAAACGGGTCGTGATCTCCCCATCACGACTAAGTAATGTCCGCTGGCTCAGGTGTCTGTTAGCTGATGTACCGGAGCTGGGGATATGAGTGCGTTTGCTGCCCTGTGATGATGCAGCAGCAGCTGAAAAAGAGGCGGAGCCTGACTTGTCATGCATCGGAGGAAGCCTCTTCTAGAGTCGGTAATAGTCAAGTGATTTGGGAGAGTTAGGTGTGTTGATTGGCTACCACTACATTGGGGGGGGTCTGATGCCAAAAACAAAGGCATCTAATTTAACGTCATCACTGGAGGGTCTAGTTCAGGGGTGTCGAACTCCAGTCCTGGTGTCCAGCACAGTTTGGTGATTTCTCTGCTCTGAGCTGAATCAGGTGTGTTTGATCAGGAAGATCACAAAACGGTGTAAGAATCCGGCCTCCAGGACTAGAGTTTAACACCCCTGAGCTGAATCTTCAGAGGCTGGTCTGCTAGCTCAGTTACCAGTGTCTCTGAAGTGAAGCCTGTGCTTCAGTTTTCAGGTAAAATACATGATTAAGAGAGGAGAAGATCTGAGGAAAAGAGGCAGCTCCAGATGTGTTCTATTGTTCATTCACGGCATTAATTTTCTTTTTTTTTCTTCTTTAATATCAAAAGGAAAAAAGCTGAGGTGCATTGAAGATATAAAAAAGGTAATAAATATCAGGAGAGATTGACAAACGAAACCAAATGCGTTCTTTTCTTACGTGTCGATTACATCTCACATCCACAGAATACGATTAGTTAAGTGCGCAGCTTGGATTTTTTTTGCGTGAAGCGTTTTTTTTAAGTTTTCTTTACCCTCTTTTTAAACAGGGGCACCCTTAATGTTGAGGAGTCGTACGTCCTCAGCTTAAACAGAGCGGAGGTGTGGATGGGTGGATGAGGCAAGCAGGGTGGATGAGTTGACGTTATTAAAACCGAGCGAAGCTGATTGCGTGCCGAGGCGTCTGATTGGTGGATTTGTAGAAGGCATCGTTTATTGACTGCTTTAGGTCTGTGTGGCGTGTTTATAGCAGCGTTATCCAAAAAAAGGGCATTCATGTCTTTTTCTGCTGCATCTTCATTTACAGCTGACGTCCAAACGTCAAATCAGTGAAGCAAAGGGAGGCACTTTTTTAAACCAACTTGTTGAGCGGACACTTTGAGTAAACGGGCTTGTCGTTTGGTCACTACGAGGCAGCGAGGCTCGACTGGTCTAGCGAGTGACTATAACTGGACTTTCAAATCTGATGAGTTTGCTTTTGTTGATATGAAGTGATTGAGATTCTGGTCCATTCACACATTCTTTGGAAGAGAACTTTCCGCAGAGCGTCAGTGAGGAAGCTGAGGTACAGGAGGCAGAGGAGGCGATGTTTTAGAGGCATGTGGTCCAGCGTAATTTTAAAACATGACTGTTGTAGCACCGTGGACCAGATTAGAGAATGAGCTGATGCCTGGAGTCTGTTTTAACATCAGCATTGAAATGAATGTCAAAGTTGGTGCCAAGATTAATTCTCTTAAGAGGTGTTACATTGTCAAAACGGGGAGGTTCCTTAATGTTTATGATGTTAATGTTCTTAATCCAACCCATCAGGCTCTCACCAACATGCAAGAACTTTCCTGGGATTACCCAGAGCACTCGGTGCCTCCTGTTCTCATCCTTACCACCTTTGGCTTCCTTTTCTAGCCCAGTTACATTGAGGAGTGCACTTAACGCTCTTTGCTATGTCACCTCAGTTCCCGTCTGGCTGACGTCACATGAAATTGAAAATTATCAGGGGAAACAAAGAAAACATTCACAATAAGGCAACAAAGTAGAGACAGCAATGGAAAGGTAGGCCTACGTGACATTTCATACATAAAGTACCTATTGTAGCATTGGAGATGGGCTACTGAGGCCTGTGCAGTGACCATACAGATCAATTACAGCACCTCAGTTCAGTTACTCAGCCAATAATGTAGTGAATTAATTCTGTCCAAAATTCATTTCTTAATCACTGCAACGACCTTTTTGTAAGGAAATCCAGCGAGCGCCTTTTTTTAAATTTAAGACTGAGGGGAAACTTTTTTTCTTTTTTCTTTTTCTCTTTTTTTGTTTTTGCTTCTTTTCAAGCCGTGTTGCTCCCTTCCAAGTGAGGGTTAGGTTAGGGCTGTGGACGGAGGGGCCAATCACAGGCCTTGCTTGGCAAGTGAGGCAGACACCTGGTCAGCTAGCGTGGAGAGCTGCGGGGAGTCGGTCATGTTGATGCTGCCGGAGGAAGACACTTTGCTGAGGCGTTGGGGCGAGTCGTCTGCCAACATGTCGGGCGACTGGACCATGATCTCGGCGCCGTGGTCGGTGCGAGCTTTCGCCTGCTCGCGGAATGCCAACTTGTGGGACTCAATCTGCGGAGAGGCCGGAGAGAAACAGTAATGTTAGACATGTTAGTATAATATTCATTAAAAGTAACTACAGTAAGAGCTCATCTATCCGGGTCAAAAATGATCTGCACTTAAACTTCTGTTGGCTGCAGTGTCTTAACACTTCCTGTACTAGGCCTCTGTCTACTTAACTGCTGTGCAGGTTTGAATGTGCTACAGCAGTTCATTTATGACTTTATGAAAATTAGCCGCCCCACTTATGATCTGCACCGAAGAAAAGCAGCGTGCAGTGATTGGCTGCAGATGTTTGGACATCAGACTGAATGTGGATGATACTGTAAGGCCGGTGAAAGTTTGTTGAAAAGAATAATTGGTGATGAGACATGGATTCATCATCGAGTCTGAAAGCAGAAAC
>BRDA01012171.1:15321-50229 GCA_036984385.1 Crenuchus spilurus
CATCTAACTGGAGCCATAAGACACACATACAGGCTCAGTTTCATTTTAATTTTAAGTATTGATATTTATTAGTACTCATATTGGTACTTGGTATCAGCGAGTACTTAAATGTAAGTACTTGTACTCGTACTCGGTTTGATATGGTATCGGTGCATCCCTAATTATTATTATTCACTCTAGCACAACAATGGGGGGTCATTTCACACAATGAAATGGTATTTTCTGAAACGAGGGAAAGAGATAAATATGGTGGTTATATTCATATTTATACCAGCAATAGTAACACCTTTCAATGAGACATTAAGTAACACATTCTGCATAAATTAATAGCTGTGATGGCTTGTGGGTAATGCACTTTTTTTTTTAAAGGGACCTGAAGTAATTCGTCAATTTCTGCATAATTTATTTAAGAAGGTCGTTCAGTGTGTTCTGAAGATTGAGAAGAGCTGGTACAGATCAATGAATGTGAATGACTGTTTTACAGTCCCTCTACTGTAAACGCCATGTTACTGTAGTTTATTTTAACTACTTGTGCAGCTTCACTGAGGCAGCTTAACCCCATAAAAGACTAATCCTGAGGCTGAAGATGACAGAAAATACAGTACTGTACTGTAAAACGCTTTCCTGGTGTCATGTCATCTACATACGGTAATACTCTGAATAAAGCAGTGCTATTCACAGTGCTACTGTGTTTGACCAAAAACAGTATCTTTTGTATTTTTACAGTAACCTTTGCAGATAAAACAGTAGAGGCCGTCATCATGAAGCCAGTTATCTGGTCTGCACATCTGCGGATGCTTGATGAGTTAAGTTTTGTAAACATTTTACTAAACATTTCCTTTATCATTACACACCAAGGTCGTCGTGCTGTCTCATCAGCACATTAGCATTTCCATTCCTTTAACGCCATCCAAGGAACCAGCTCTCACATGCACTCTCCAAAGCGTCTCTGTGATCTGACGAGTCTGCATACGAGGTGGTCGTCCAAATCCCCGCTCTGTAATCATGTTTACAGGCCCAGTTCTGGGCATTCGGACAATGGCAGTGCTATCACCAGCGATGTCTTGCCCTCTGCAGATCTACTGCCCATGCAGGCATGTTCACAACCAGAGCTAACAATGCTAACCCTGACTTTTCTACAGCATCCACTTCTGATTTTGGAGCCCCCAAAGTCATTTTTTGTTGAACCATATTTATGTACAGTGCTGGGCCGTAATCTGAAACTATTTGCTAATATGCTGTCTGTCCTTGTGCCACCAAAGCAGCTCCAAACCGTAGACTCTATGAGACCTCACAGACTCAGCAAGACCTGAAGGTGACCTGTGGAATCTGGCATCAATGAAACAAATAGCAGCGAGAACCCTGAGAACAGCTGTACATAACCAAGGCTGCGGCTGGACCACACCAGCACTCTCTAAAACAGAGCGTAAACCTGTAAGAGTGATGTTAAATGTTCATTTATCCATTTCATTAGTCTTTAGTGTTTATTTCTCATTGTGTTCTGTGTGTAAAACTATAGTTATTCTATATAAAATGTGTTTTTGTTACTATTTTGGAGCGTCTGGACCAGATTAGTTAGATTTACATTATTTCTTATGGGAGATGTTTTTGTTTCAGTCATCAGACACTTTAGAACAGATCAATGACAAAAAGAGGCTCCACTGTGTATTTTATATATATATATATATAGTACATATGTTCCATTATTTTTGTGTCCCAAATCCAACAAACTGAAATTTGTACTTCTAATAACAGCATTAATGTCACGCTGACTAACCTACCACCAGTCAGAGTTGCGAGAACCTGGTTGAAAGAAACCTTAGAACGTTTCCCAGTGATGTCAGCTTGGATACTCCTGCACTCGTATCAGTCACATCAGTAGGAGGCGCCAGCGCCAGGAGAGTCACAGCATTCCTGTCTTTGAGAGCTCTAAAACCTTTGGATGAAGTTGAAGTGACAGCTGTGTCCAGAGCTTTAGGCTAAACCTCCACAGGAAGTCGTGATTTTGTCACTTGTTCTTTTCAAACATAGAAAAAAAAACGTATAAAGCTACAGAGTGTCACATGGAAGGTGAGTATGTTGCATGAGGAAAGTCCTGGGAGAGCTCCTCTCAACCTGACAACCTGTGATTTCTCCGAAAATTGGGTGACAGTGTGCTTAGATGGCAGATGAAACAATCTGTCTGGTGGCTGTGTTTTATTAGCTGTCGACACACTTGGCATCTCTTTCTCATTCCAGCCAATCAAAGGCAACAGCTCACACAGAGCGCTAAATCTGCATGATCTGATGGTCTTATTTGATGATTGTAGAAGCTCAGCTCTCCCTGTTAGGTTCCTCTGAAGACAGCTGCCTCAAACGAGCAGGATGAGGAGCAACAAGCTCGACAGGCTCATGGTAGCCGCCTAAGATGAGCCAGACAGGGCATCTCCAAGGCTCTTGTCAATGCTGTGCTTCACTACACTCTGCTACTCACATTCCCACCTCCGGGGACATGCCTGACATTGTCTTTGGAGCCACACCGAGATTGTACATTAGGAAAGTCCACCTTCTTATTAACAATAGTCACGTAGAGAGGCAGAGGAAAGGCGACAGAGCATTAAGCCCAGGCCTGCTGAGGCAGAGGGTGGGTACCGGGGACGTGGACTTCAGAGCGCACTTGAGCTAGGTTTACTCACATTGCCACCTCCTGGATTGTGCTTGAGGTTGGCTTTGGAGCCACACTTTGCCTGCACGCTGCTGAAATCCATCTTCTTGTCGAGGATTTGCACCTAGGAAGTAAGCGGAAAAAATCACAAAGGCCTAATTCAAGGCTATCGATTGGGTCGGGACTGTTTCTTGGGGTAGAACTCAACAACTGATAACAATCGGGGCACTGTATTAGCATTCTGCTCCTTGCCATTTCCTCTGCCGCTCTTTCCCAGGAAAAGTAACCTACAAATAAATGTCTGCCTCGTTAGGTCTCGCCTACCTTCCCTCCGCCAGGCTGGTGTTTGATGCTTTCGAAGGAGCCGATCTTGGACTTGATGTTCTTCAGGTCAGGCAGGGGGGCGACCGGAGCGATGGGGGCGCGGGACCTGAGGGAGCCGGGAGATTTGGGTGGGGTACGTACCACCGCCACCTTCTTCACCTGCTGCCCGGGTGTGCTGGCCCGGCTGGCTGGAGACTTGGGTGTAGCGGGGCTGCTGCAGCCACTACGGTCTGGAGTCTTCGGCGAGTCGACTGCAGAGAGACCACGAAAAAGTCACGACTACAACAAACATTTCCAGACTTTTTTTTCTTATATGACACCTCTTAATGTCATATTTATCAATTTACCCTTTAAACGGATATATTATTGATTAAGAAAATGTGTTAAACTGCCCAGGCCTGCATATGGACCTGCCTGAACTGGTAATTATTGTGCTCGTTAGTTGCTAATTAATGCATCTAGTCACTGCATTCTTTAATCTTGGGTTGGGGGGGGGTACAGATGTTGTATTAAGAGCATTTCTAAAACACGCTCTTAAGAAAGTCTCACATGAAAGAGGTTCTTTTACCTCTCTCAATGGAACCTGCTCCCGTTTTCCGCTGCTCCGGACGTGAAGCAGCTGCATTACACAAATCAAAGCATTTCAGATCAGACACTTTCCTAGCACTCGCCAGAAAGGAGCCTTCTGGGTAAAACTGCCACTATATTCCTATTGCAGGCAGGATAGCGTGGGGATCTATAAAGGAGTGAGAGCAGCTTCATGTGCCACCTACAGTAAGGTGCAGTGTTAAAAACATGCAGGCAGGAAGGTTCATCTCTTATCAAAGCAAGCTTGACATGCAAGCACTTCCTCTTTATCCCTGGTAATAAAAGGGAAGTTAGTGCACACGGCGCAGTCTGAGAGTGACCGCTTTGGTGGGAAGGAAAAGGATTTCTACGGGGTGTATAACTAACATTAATGAAGATCTGGTGATGAAATGTGGATTAAATAAGCCTCAGTCTGAGTGAGAGACTGATGTTACGTGTTGAATATGTTTGTTATCCAGTATATGAACACCGGTGTCCAGTGCTGCGTCAACGAGGATAACTCAGGAATTTAATGTCTCACTGCAGTAGCAGGTGACGGACGGGCGCCGGCCTCCACTCCTACAGCCGCAGATATTAGTCATAAGAAATGAACACTCGTCTACCTGCACCGTAACCATACGTCAGTCTTTTACACACAGTCTGAGGTTTATTTAATCACCGGATCTTCATTAGTATTAAAGTTATTCATGACTGTTAGGATTGGTAAAGAAGCAAACAGGTCACCTTGTAGTTTATCTACATGCAGTTTAAAACCCAAAGGTTCACCCAGAAATCAAATGTACAGTTTTCCACTCACTCTTAGTCAATCAAGACATGTCTGGAGTCACAAATGTGCTTTAGTTTAGATTGAAGCTACAAACACTAGAACTCAGTAGTTACCGAAATAGCCCAGTTTTGTCCATCAAAAAAACATCACAATGTTTTTGAAAATATGTGTGTGATATTTTCCTGTATGTCCTTGTTTTTCTTTTTTTCCCCTTTTTTCTCTGTTAATAATGTTACTCCTAAGTAAATTTTTATTTTACTTATGTTTTCGCAATGCAAGTCTGTTTGAACGTATGAATATCTAAAAACAATAAAAAAAATTACGTAAAAAAAAAAAAAAACATCTCAAATTGCAATCAGATCTTAAGGAAGGTCTGACAGGCAAGTCGATGTGTTATAGGACACAGTGTGACTTATGGGCAGCTATTTCAGACAGCAGATCATGAATCATACTGTATTGATCTAAATTTATGACAGTAGCTGTCATTAAAACTGATTTTTGTCTGAGATACGAGACAGCCTTGCAGCTCCAGCTCAAACTAAAGAAAATAAAGAAACTCCAGTAACATATTTGGGTTAAATTGAAAACTGTGAACAGTCTGATGTTGGAGGAAGAGAAAAGTGTCCTACCAGGGATTTTAGTGCCCACTCCCTGAGGTTTAGCCTTCGTCTTAGCATCACCAGCCTACACAGGAAATAAAAATAACACTAGAATCAGAATCATATAGAAATACTGTGAAGTGTACGTTACTGGGAATCCTTAAAGACTACCATCCTAAGCATTAGCTACTGACCTACAGGCTAACAGAAACATTTATGCTGCTAGTTAGCATTAGCGGAAGAAAAGACAACTGTTAAGGCATAAAGAAGTTGGAGAAGGTGGGGAAAATACAAAAAAAAGATAAATAAAGGTGTAGTTTTCAGTGAAGCAGATGTCTAAACTTTGAGGAAAGTGGTTAGCAAACAGGAAATGATCTTAAAAAGGGATAAAGCTAAAGGTTCTTGCTAGTTTACTAGCTAACTTAGCCTTAGCACGTTTTATTTCAGCAATGCAGATCGTTCATGCCCTGTTATGCTGATTTGAAGATGATTATAAAGTTAAATGCATGGCATGAGTGGATGACACTGTAAAATATAATTTTAAAAATAAAAAACTGATTACAGTGATTTTATCCAGCATTTCTCATTCTGTCTTAAACAGGACTAATGCCCGTTTTTAATTCATAATAATGATAAAATAATATTACCTACTGAATGTACACTTGTGTGATCAGAATAACATTCAGAATTTGGCAATTTTTTCCAAATGTACTTTAAATGCATGTCCGTTTTTTTTCCCATTCCCATTCCAGCTGAGAAAGTTCTAGATGCAGCATCACTGCTGATAGGGGTAATTAGATGAGCATGTCTAGAATGCATTGGTTAAATATCCATTTAATGTGCAAAAAATTTATCTTAGCAAGTGAAATCAAAGGAAATGTAATTAAATGTGAAATAGTTATCAATTTGAGAATTATAAGACTATTTAACTTGAAATCTGACTCATGACTTGTCATTTTCGTAAGTAAAATCTTACTATATTGTCAAAATATGATACTTTTATTGAATAAATATGACATAAAACAAGTAAAACGTCTAGCTAATGTTAAACTCTTATATTACGCTAATAACATTCTTAAAATGAGGAATATTAGATATTTAGATTAGATTTAAGATGATTTCACTTTGCTAAGACACCATATTTTTGCAGAAATCTTGAAGGAAATGATTTAATTTAAATTGCTGGACACAGAAAGGCCGAGCGTTACTGCCTGACTGAAGAGAGCTGGACAGTCACAAGGTTGACCCGAGTACTCACTGTGACTCTGGACTCCTTGGCTCCTACAGTGTATTGTTTAGCGTTTAAAGATGCTGAGGTACACACTGGGGCGGAGGGGGAGGTGGAGGCGTGTTTGTATGGGGACACAGGGATTGATGACCCACGTTTAGAGCTGGTGGGGTGTCTAGCTTTGGCTGGTGTGGATGTGGTGGTCTTTGATGTTATTGAGAATGAGAGGGAACAAAAGAAAGGTAAGAACTCAATGATTAAGAAACTGAAAGTAAGGAAAAGTCTTTTGTAAAGTATATAAACAAATGTATTAAAACATAAAAAAATCAAACTCAAGCCTGAGAAAAACAACAAAAATCAAATGACTAAACTGTATAAAATCCTCAGTGAATGGTGTCCGTTATGTGATGAGTACGATTGCTTGTGGACAATGTACCACATCCTGTATTTCCAACATTTTGGAGGCATTGCCACTGGATATTCAGCAGTCTCACCAATCAGATTATTTTCCCAAAATCTCCAACTGAACAGCAACAAAGGTTTGTGTTTGATTTAGTGCCTAAATGTGTAATCTAAATGACACACAACATGCATATGCAAGATCCATCCTACCTTAGCGTTTTTATCAGCTCCTGGTCCTGCTCCAGCTGTTCATGGAGACAACATACACATGGGTAAGTGCAAGGAAGCCCTATGTTCACAATCCTTCTACTGAAAGTTCACATTTTTAAGAGGGCACCAAACTACCCAAGCTTTGCAAGGCCAAGCTAATTACTGTTCGCTGTGCTATGTGGGGATTTATGCAAAATCTGATGTATTTAAACCCAGTGCTGCAATTCCAGCTGCACATCTATAGGCTTTAATCACTAGACCTATAAGCCATTAATCTGAACACATGACCTCATTGACCTTTGAACAAATGTGGTTAAGTCTCTCAGGTTGAAACGAGTTCGGATGTAGAGAGGGGAGTGTTCAGATCCGTCAGCCACAGCTTCAAAATGGCCCCATTAGTTTAATATTAACCACAAAGGTCCCACAGTACATATTCAACATATTCAGTCACTCCTTTCATGGACTTGTAATGGGGTCTAGGTTAAGAGGATTTAATAATAATATTGATTCAAGTCACTCTCTAAAGAGATGTGAGCTACAAGTGTGACATCTTGGAGAAAATAACCTGCAAAGTCATCAATTCTGAACAAAATTCAGATGCAGGTACACTGATCAGCCATGACATTAAAAGCCTAAAATGGTTAAGATGCTGCTAGTCCATCACCGAAAACAGCTCCAACGCACTGAGTCGTGGACTCTGAAGGCACCTTGTGGAGTTGAGCACCAAATCATTAGCAGCAGGACTTGTTGATCTAGACCATCCTGCAGATGCTTGATTGGACTGAGATCTGGGGAATCTGGAGGTGACTGTTGGTGGGAATCTGGAGGCGACTGTTGGTGGGAACTGAGCACTGCTGACGGAGATGCAGAGCTTCGGAAATGCTCGGTTCCAGTCTTGCGGTCATAACGATTTGTCAAGTTTGCACGCTTGTATATTATTCTTAAACATCTAAGACATCATCGACAAGAATCAAGTTTAATTTGAGTGGACTAAGACACTGACATGATCAGAGGACGGCAAGTTCGAATCCCACCGGAGCCCTGAGTGAGCAAAACTGGCCATGGTCTCTTTGGTAGACGGCGCCCTCTCCCCATCACTGCTAATGTCCGCTGGCTCAGGTGTCTGTTAGCTGATGTATCGGAGGGATGTAGCTGGGGATCCTGCACATTGCTCCGAGCATGTTGGCTACGCAGTGATAGAAGCAGCAGATAGAGGAGGCCTGTGCTAGTCTTCACTCTCCTAGAGTCCGGGACGTTACAAATGACTGGGAGAATCCTAGCGAATGGGTGGGGTTGATTGGGCATTTCTGCATTGGGGTTTAAAACTTTTGGGTTTAAAAAAAGAATGAAGTGTTTGTTTACTATCTACTGATTCCCAGACCTTCACATGCACCATTGTTACGAGATCCTCAAAGTAAGATGCTTTAACATTATGGCTGATCAGTACAGACTAAAACTACTAAAATTAAAGCTACAAAAGACTCGGATCATCCGAACATTGACGGCAAAATTGGATTTGACGTAACTTCCACGTCTGGCCAAACAGGTTGCAGATTTTACCGAAAAACAAGTAGCCACTTGAGCTACAGGCTGTGCATTTATTGGCCAAAATGAAATGTGGCTAAGGGCACCAGGCAACAAACAACACTGCCTGTGTGTATCATTAGACTTGGCTTGATCGTAGAAGACATTACATCTGACTCAAACCCATCAGCTGACCTACTACTTTCAACAACCGGGTTACCTCCAGTGTGCTGTGCTGAGTGTGTGTATCATAAAGAAAGACATGCAGGTAGGGACATCTCCCTCAAGTCGGTAAGTAATTCACCACAATCAACAAACATGCACAGGTGACATGCAGAGAAGAGAGGCCGGTGAAAACTGTGCCAGCAAAACAAATATTGCTCAGAGTTAGTCACAGGTGGGAAACACTGAGCACAAACACAGAGCAGGGGCAGGGAGGTGGAGGGAAAGACAGACAGATCACAACAGATCACGAAAGAGAGACAGAGAGAGATCTGGTGGTAACAAGCAGTCCGTTTCTTCAACCGAACACATGGTTTGACTTGTGGTGTACGTTTTTCAGAAAGGGTTCTGCTTAGCTTAGCTGTTCTACAGTAAAAAACAAAAGAAGACTGAGAATATCTGTGGAAGAAAGAGAGAAGGTGGTTGAGGAACAAGGAAGAGAGGTTGAGGAAAGGAACGAAAAACAGACCTTTTGACGGGGCACTTGTTTTTCGGACAGGCGCAGCATCTTTTGAGGGGGCTTTCTGGGGTTTTGCGGCAGACTTTGGGGAAGGGGTTGCGGCGACTGTGGCAACAGGTTTCTTTGCTTTTTTAATGGGAGCTTCTTTGACAGGCTCTTTTTTGGTTGGTGCTTCTTTAGTCGGCTCTGGGAGGCTGGGTTTACTTGGAGCAACGACCACCGTTTCTGGTTTGGCAGCAGGCTGGGATTTCTGTGCTGCTTCCATGGTTGCAATGAGATCTTTGTCGGTATCCAAGTATTTCTCCGGGCTCTCCTTCTTGATGTCCTTTAAATCCTTTGGCTTGGTGTCTATTACTGGCTCTGCCATAGGTGCTGCCACTTGTTGGTGAGCTGTGGGAATACTGATCTCTTCTTCTTTGTTCTCCTGGTGGACTTTGTGGACTTGGCTGGTGAGGGGAGACTCCTGGACAACAGTGCTGGGGGAGAAGGGAGAACCCAGATCAGCCTTGCAAGAATCAGGACTTTTGCTCTCAGGTGGGGTTTTATCAGAGCCATTTTCCCATCCCTCAGGGCTTCCTTGATGGCCGAGTTGCTGAGGTTCAGTGTAGTCAAATGACAAGCCTCGCTTCTTTGCTTCTTCTGGAGAAAGTGGAGGTTGATATGAAGCTTCATTTCTTTTATCTTTCTGTGGCATCGTGTCTGAGACAACAACACTATGAGCTGGTGGAACCATTTGTACTACTTTGTCCTCTTCATCATCTTCTTCTTCTTGTTCCTCTTCATTGTCTTCTTTTTCTTGCACTTCTTCCTCCTCCTCTTCTTCCTCTTCCTGACCATCTATGTTAGAAACAATGTGGGCCATCCCGGGACTCGCTGCTATGTCTTCCTTGTAAGCAGATCTAAAAGCTCCACCTTCTTCCCTCTTGCCCTGCTTCTCAAGTTCCTCTTCATCCCTGTCTTCTTCAGATTCACTGGAAGCATGTCTTTTGGCCATGCCTCCTGAAGGGCTCCTTTTCTCCAAGCTCGGGACCACTGAGTCAAACTTGTCAGCCTGGGCAACTGGTGATGGGGACATGGGTGACTGGCGTGGACTAACAGACCTGGCTCTGTCCCCATTCACAAGCTCCTCCTCGCCATCTACGGACGCTGCACTGCTTCTGCCACTGTGTGGCGGAGAGGGCTCCTCTGGTGTTAACTGGTCTGATGAGTGGGAGGCACAACAATAGGAACAGCCACAGACAACACTGCGGGATTAGCAACACTCAACTGCCCTCTCTCCACAGTCAACATCACAAATAACAAAAAAAACAAAAGGAACAACCCAGGTATCGAGGAACAGAAATCATACAAACCAGAAAAGGGGCCCAAAACCAAAACGAAGGACAAAGAAAAACTATTTTTGGGCAGTAAAAACGGTCAAGTAGAACACGGCTCAACATTCATTTCAGAGCAATCTTTCAAATATAGCACAACACTGAGCTGCAGGCACTTTTATAATAAGCAGTATTTGCTAATCTAGATTTTGCATTACTTAAAGCTCCAGCTGGAAACTGCTGACACAGCATCATAGCCGTGGGCTCTCAGCTAAACTCTTGACAAAAAAGTGATAAAGAAAGGACGTGAAGTAAGTAACTGAGCCCAAAACACTGACGTTTTCTACAAACTATCAGGTACACACATATAAAAGACTGGAATGCACCAAAGCCAGCAGGCAGTATTATGAACTTGTGATTTATTCTTCCAAAAGGTCTCTTTTGTTGGTACAAGTGTCTGTCCTGCAAACTGCAGCTATTTCTCACTGGAGCTTTATATGCAATCAGCAAAAGCTAGACTAGGTCATGGATTACTGCAGAATGAGGGGGTCACTACAACAGCAGAAATGGGTTTTAATGGTTCATAAAAGTGCCTTACAACTCATTTCATCACAAAATACAACCTTCAAACCAAAGAAAAAATCCAAAACAACATAAAAAAACTAAAGCAAAGCCAACACAAAGGTAACACCCATTAAAACACAATACCCACAATGACCCAACAGCATTTCTGTCACTTGCATCAATGTGAAAAGCTTTACAGGAGCATGGTTTGGGATGGCAATGAAACAGTCCTGCTGCATTTTCCATTTGCAAGTAGGTTTTAGTGCAGAGGAGGCACATTTTGATGACTGGCAACCTGGTGCAGAGTGGATCGTTTTTCACTTGACTCGGAGTTGTTCAGAGTCTGACATTGACCAATTTTTTCTGTATGTTTTACAAATTGACAGTGTTTTTAATACTCATGAGTCACTTCAGTGTCATTACATTATCAGTATGTTGCCATAATCTACTCATACTCGACATGTTACAGTAATCCACGTACTGTATGCTTTTAACAGAATCAATAGAGACATTAATTGGATATAAAGATATGATATTGATTTCCTTTTAATGATATTCTCTCTTTTATTGCCTGCCACTGATTGGACGCAAAGGTTTCTACAGGCTAATACTGAAGTCCAAATTGTATATGCAGTAGCAGTTGAGATGGAATAGTTGGGAATGAATGCTAGTGGTTGTGGGGCAGATTGAAGTTAATGACCAAAGCTAATGTCTGTAGGTGAATAACGGGGTAGTCAGCCCACCATACCTTCACCGGCGCCTGTTGTTCACGGTGAGACCAATGGTGAGGTCATGGGTCACAGGAAAGTCACATAGGAAAAGAGACAGAAAGAGGAGAAAAATGTTATGAAGGTGCATTATCTGAACAAAACTGAAATTCAGCAAAAACACGTGTATAACTGTGAGATTTTATCCTCAAAGCAAAACAAAATATAAGCCGGAAACATCAAAGGGTCTACTTTTCAAATATATATAGTTTGAATCTAAGTATATTTTTAGATATTTGTGAGAGGAGCTTAAATAAGCAGAGACACGTTTCTCACAATATCTCAGCACATCTGAAAACAGGTTTTTGTAAAGTCTAAGTTTAGAGCAGATTTAATCTGAATATAGATTTATGACACTCTTACTGTTCTGACTCTGTTGTTGCTGAGTTTGTGCTGAACTAAAGCCTGTGTAACACTTTGAATATAATAATTTTAGATGTGTGTAATTTGTAAAAAGTTAAGGCACGTCAGACTACATCAGAGTGTCTGAAATACCCTCAGACTGCAGGGAGTTAATGAAAATTAATAGCTGGTACTCATCTAAACATAAAGCTCTCCAACAGAATAAGCCAACTGTCAATACTGCAGGTGTTGCACTGCCCATTGGGACCTGTACTAAATCATTAAGAGAACGTGACTGTTGGTGGGCCTTTAAGTTAGGTATCGTCAGCTTGGAGACCTGCTGAGTCAATTAAGTGATGGAACAAACATCCGCTAGCTTGTTTCATTGGGAGGATTTCCATCCAAAGTACAAACAAACATTAGAACCATTAAAGTCCAAAGTTTCTGCTAACATCAGCAACACGGCCTCCACCATGAAATATTCAAATGCTTGCTAATAGCACTCCAAACCTCCTCTGACTGAAAACATGATAGAGCCATAGGATGAGAAAGGTCTAATGGGTCTGAAGGACATTATGTTTTACAGACTTGATTATTTCCTCTCGCTAGCCTTAACAAGACTGATGAGATTGTGGCGGAGGGGAACATCAGGAGCTTCTTTGAAATTACTTGACCAAGGCCCTGAACTCTGGTGACGTAAATGCTATGCAATGTACTTCGTATCAGTCTAGTACCTAAAGTGTCACGTGTGTAAACGTGTATACGCATCGCCTTCATCATCAACAACAAAAAGTCTCACATTTGTGCGGGGTTGCCAGGTTTGCAAGAATACAGTGGCCGGTAAAACTTGAGAGTTGGCGGTTTGCAGTTGTTTTGGACTCAATAAAAGAATGAGAAATAAAGATTTGAAGATTTATGTTTTAAAACTCATTGAAATGTATGTGTCACTATAGATTTTGGGCTAATTTTTGTTTGTGTAGTGTCTTTCTGTTACAAAATCGATAGTAGTTTTGGGGGATCTGGCAACCCTGTATTAGTGAAATGACTGATTTGAGTAAAACTCTGCTATTTAGCTGAATATTGAGTTTTGTATTTAGAAACGTTAGCCTCACAGCTTCTAAACTGGGTAAATATGATTGATTTCTGGTTGAAACATTGCTTTAATTGAGAATAACTGTTCAAGTCCATGAGCTTCTCATAAGATGTGTGCTCTCTACATCATAGCCACTTGGGTCCAGAACAGGGTGTAGGATAAGTGCATCACTCTGAATCGTCGGCCATCGACTTCATTAAATTCACTTAGTTGGACTGACCATGAAAACACTAAAAGGCCAAGCTGGACACTAATAGTGCACTAAACCTACATTATACTGCGAGTGGCAGAAAGAAAGATGGCGCTCCTTTGCCTAATAGCTTTGTCAAGGATCTGCTACTGACCCTGAAGTCTAAAGGGTTGATGTACTAGCTGATGACAAACAACTTCCTATTCAACATGTTCAACAGAACCTTGAGGAGAAGTGAAAGAAATCTACATTATTAACGAATTACCAACTGGAATGAGCTTCTCAGAACATGCTAACATGAGCCGCTGAAGACTTCAGCACCTCTACACTCACATCCACTGTGTATCACTGGGAAATGAAATGAATAGCACATTGTTCCTGCAGGATTAGTATTAATGTTCTGCTCATTAAAGCTGCATTAGCGATGAGAAGAGAGACATTTCATAAGAAATCAAAATAAGATGATGGCAGTGCCCACCAAAGGCGTATCTTTGGGTCCAACATTGGGGGGGTTGAGCTGTGTGCCTATTTATTTATTAAATCATTTACTTTTCTAAAAGGATTCAGGAGATTTTGGGTTAACCGTATTAGAAATACATTGTAATACTTTTACTGTGTATTTATTTAACTTTCTTTTTATTTACTCTGCACCTTAAACAATTAAGAAATGTGGAGCTAGCTAACGGAGCTAGCTAAAATACCTAACGGGTATTCATAGTGTGTCTGATACACAGCGGCATAGTTATTCAGTCATCAGCTAACAATACATTTACATTTACCTCATTTTGATTTTTCCCGCTTTTTACAAGGCGGTGTTGTCGACCAACAATGAAAAAATGTTTTTTTGTCCACTTTTTGGTGCTCTTTTCGTTTTTTCTTACGACACCCACTCCCCCAGCAGCCGCTTGCACAAACACGCAAACGGTCAGGGTTGCCAGGTCCAGCAAAAACATATCCAGTCCAAAGTCAGTCTAAACCCCGCCCTTCAGAAGCTTAAACTATCCCAAAATATGTCTGTCACACGTTTGAAGCAAATGGCAAAACAACTATGAGTGTACGACTTAGTATTTTGTTTATAAGGGATTATTTTTTTTTATTACGCTTGAATTTTCACCCGCGACTGGATTTTCAAACAAGTCCAATTTGGCGTGAAAACCACGAACCTGGCAACCCTGCAAACGGCGAGCACTGCTGCTTGCTGGAGGTTGAATGATACCAAGTTTTTGTGGGGAAAGGGGGGGGTTACATTACCAAATGATTAAACATGCTAGTATTTTACCCAAAACTGATCAAATTAACAAGTTATTCATGAAAGATGTTTTTGTAAATTGACATTATGTGACTTTATTGGGAGGGTTATAGTGATTGGATCAGATTATTGGGGGGGGTCATAACCCCCCTATCCCCCCCGCAAATTACGCGCATGGTGCCCACCCAGAGGAAAGTTTTATTGAGAAGACTTCAAGGTGATTATCCTAAAATCTGCTTTCACATGAGACCCAAAGGACAGCGGAGACGCTTCTGGTCAGGATCGACTGTTTAATCGCTGTTCGCATCATCCAAACGGAGTCTTTAATGAGAAATGGTGGAGTTCATACTGAGAAACCAGTTTAAACAGGATTAGGCCTCATTCACCAAACAATCAGAAGATTTTTACTTTAAAACGCAAAAGTTCTTGTGAATGAGGCTCATGTGAGCAAATCTGAGCACAATGTGAGATCTCCAGCAGAACTGATGAGGAGACGTGAACTTACTGACGTCAGGAGAAACATCTGAGAACCCGAATCTGAGCTCACTGTTATAGAGAGGAAAACTAGAGATGCTGAGGACTCATCTGCTTTGATTCTTCTTTCCTCTGGGCACTGATGGCAAAGTACAGTACCAGTCAAAAGTTTGGACACTTTCTCATTCAACGTTTTTATTTGTCCCTATATTATAATACTGAAGTCATCCAGACTCTGAGTGAACACATAATGAATCATGTAGTAAACTTAAAAGTGATAAACAAACCAAAACATGTTTTAGATTTTACTTCAAAGTAGACACACAACTGATGTCTCAAACACATTAAGAGGCAAGAAATGCAAGTCATGAACTCTTGACAAGACACAGCTGTTAACTGAAAGCCATTCCAGGTGACTACCTCATAAAGCTGACTGAGAAAATGCCAAGAAAGCTGCATCTAAGCAAGAGGTACCTACTGTGAAGAATGTCAAATATAAACATGTTCTGGTTTGTTTACTTGTTTGTTTACTAAATAATTACAGATGTGTTTACTCGTAGTTTAGATGACTTTAGTGTTAATCTACAGTGCAGAACATTTTTAAATAACCACTGAATGTCCAGAAGGTGCCCAAACTTTTGACTGGTACTGTGTGAAAACAAAAAGTTACAGTAGGCCTAATTTTCATCACCTCTTAACTTGAGCTATGAAGCAGGGATGGACAAAGGACACAAACTTGTCAGGTTCAAGGAAATTTCCAGATAACTACCAGTCTTCACCAAATAATTCTTCTCAGCTATGAAAACAGCTGACGTAAGCCTTCCCAAAAACAGCCAGTTTAATTCATTTGTCCATCCAGAAAGAACCGCCTGGGTTAACCCCGACGTGAACCCAAAGTGAAAGCTGAAGCTGCAGGGTAAAGGGGGGGAGCCGGTGATGAAGCCAAGGGAAGGAGCTTGTTATAGCGGTTAAAGCAGTGATGTGATTCAGTTTACACTTGGAAGGGCATACCAGACACAACATCCTCCTGAGGCCAGACAGTCTTAGGCTCCGTACCCTCTGCCATAGGCTCTTGAGAGGTCACTTCAGGTTTTGACCCCTCTGTCTCCTCTTTGAAAGAAAGGCCATTTTTGTAGTTAGAATAACAGATAACAGGACCAAAATGGGCACAGCTTGGCAGAGATTTTGATTATTTCCTTTAATAAAAAACCTCAAATGGCTTTGAGTGGTTGTTGTGGTTAATATGGGTGATATTAACTTGTTGAATTGTCTAGATGTGAACCTTCCTGTGTGAAAAAGACTGATCCTGTGTACCAATACATTATGTACATTCACACCAGGAACACTTCCTCCTGTACTGTGCACTGACTGCATGGATCGCTGCACAATTGTAACCAAAGTCCAGTGTCCACAAGGATAAATGAGGACTTTAATGTCTCACTGCGGCAGCAAGCGACCGACGGAGATGGCAGGACAGGCGCCGGCCTCCACTCCTACAGCCATGGATATTAGTCATCAGAAATACACAGCTGTCTACCTGCACTGTAATCATATGTGTCAGTATTTTCAACAATCATTTGGGTAAATAATCAAAAGGATAATACCTGTATTATCAGTAACTGGATCATTTACAGTGTACCTAAACCCTGTACTTTAAACCAGTAAAAACTGATCTTACACCAACAGAGCAAAAAATGCACAAAGCACTAACCCAGATATTTTAGCTTACTGTAAACACACTAGCATAACGGTAAACACTGCTGTTTTTATGGCTGCTGGGTTTGTGATGGCTTATCTGCTGTTGTTGACATGTTTAAGGACAGGTTATATTACTCTGTGCCACATGTTTTTGTCAGTTCTCCTACAGGATGTCCAGTGTGCTTCTTTACCCAAATGACTGTGAATAACTTTAACACTAATGAAGATCTGGTGATGAAATGATGATTAAATACCTCAGACTGTGTGTAAAAGACTGACATGTATGATTACAGTGCTGGTAGACGACTGTTCATGTCTGATGACTAATATCTGTGGCTGTAGGAGTGGAGGCCGGCGCCCATTCAGCCGTCTCCGTCAGTCACCTGTCATCACAGCGCAGGACATCCTGTAGTTTTGAGATGTTTCTCAGATAAACTCTTATAGACTAAATAGATGTAATAATATAATAAATGTTTACATCAAACTTTGAAGAAGGTGCATTAGATCTTTTAACTTACAAACACTATCAGAAAATTCCCAACAGACAAACTGTACTGAGCTAATTTTTGGCTCTCTGCAGATATTTCACTAAGCAGGTTTCCTCAGTTTAGCCAGGTAACTTAAGCCCAAAGTCAAACCTATCCAGTGCCAAAAGAGCAGCAGGACATTCCTATTGGACAATCCTCAACATTGCTAAGGAACCCTGCTTTGTGGAAAGCCCTGCTGGACAAATTCCTCTGTATTCAGGTCAACACTACACTAGAAGGAAAACCCTCTGAGGAAATACATGCAGTGAAAAAAGGAAATGATGAGGTCTTGTCACTCCTAACTAGATCTGAGTACTTTCAGTACAGCCAATCAAAGCAGCATGACGAGGCACTTTTGTACAATACATTTAAGCTAAGCTAATATAGCTAAGGATGCATGACTGTAGTGTTGATTAGCATTGTACAGTTAGCATCGTATTGTAAAATGCTTAACGCTGTGTCTTTACTGACCTTTGCCATGTCCTGCCATCCCGTTCTTCATGTCTCGCTTAGGGCCGTCATTGATGGCCATGTTGGCCATGCCGGACGCCACGTTTTCCCCAGAGGAGTTCATCAGGTCCTGGTGGTCCATTTTGAGAGGTTTTCAGTCTGTGGAGACAAATGGCAAAGATAGTCTTAAACAGTCCTCATAGACTCAACAGCTGTTGAAAATCAGCCTCAAGTGGTGGTAACGCTGTAATGGTATAATGGTTTTTAATGGTGTAACCATTCAAAAATCGGTTATAACCGAAATGAATGATAACTGAAGCAAAAGTAAATCCTATTAATCTGGTCCAGACACTCCAAAATATGAACAAAAACACATTTTATATACAATAACTATAGTTTTACAAACAGAACACAATGAGAAATAAACACAAAAGAGAACATTTAACATCACTCTTAACAGGTTTACGCTCTGTTTTAGAGAGTGCTGGTGTGGCCCAGCCATAGCCTTCGTTTTGTACAATCATTCTCGGCCTCGATTTGTTTTCGCACCTGTTTTCAGGTGGTAGCGATGCGCGTTGTCACTTTAGTGTGACGTGATTTAGTTTGTTTTGAGTGTTATCAATAATAAACAAAGAGAAACAAAGCCAGAGAAACAATGAACGCATGGCTGAGTGACGAACTCGTGGGTGGATGCTATGTTTTCATTAAATTAGGAGTGAGTCACATGGGCACTCGGATGAAAACCAGGTCTATGAACGATAACTGGGACAATTTTTTTAAATGATTAATTTTACTTGGTTTATTATAAGTCCATTCTTAATGACATTAAGCCATGTTACAGTCAGAAAATGTGCTTTTTATTATGCAAAATACAGATTTCAGACTGGACGACACTTTGTCCCCTGTAACATGACAGCCATGTTCAGTATCTCAGCTCAGGAACGGTGCAGAGTCATGACATAAGCTGAAGGAGAAAAGGAGGACACAGGTCAGTGTGATGGGTGAGGACAGAACTGGACCACTGAACAGGCTAAATTTTGGCTTCTTGTTTTCTGACATAAACCACAAGCACCAGGCAGACCACATACAGACCGACAGAACAAACCCTCACAGGTCAACCCTTAATTTAACCCCGACGCAGGATTTTACTACTCAAAAGTGTCTCTTTATTGGCTCGGGAGACTTCCTTTAGAGACATGAGACACTTCACTGGATTAAAAACTGTATTCCTTACTCCCAGCATCAAAACTCAAAGGATGAGAAATGGGCGAGTTCATTCTGAGATGCGTGTTTACTATTTGAGCAAATCTGAGAAATGTGAAACTTTATCGAGACCTGAACTAAAACTCAAGAGGAGACACGTCTGAGTAGAACGTCTCTTTAGTGTTTCTGTCTGTTCAGACTGTTGTTTAGGAGAAACTACCGAGATGCTAAAATCTCCTTTAATGTGATTTCTCACGTTTTTTTTTCTAAGATCATAATCTGCTGAAAATCCATCACTGAGCACAATTTAGAGTATCCAGTCCATCTGATCTCCCCCGCAGACACGGGAGAAGAGGAAAACTCCTACCAGATGGGCACTTGAAGCCCAAGACCTCAGTGCTGAGAGGCTACGAAAGACAAAACTGTATTTTGAAGCAAAAATAAAGATAACAATACTTACTCAAACATTAACAGTAACCTGCATCCCGAGAGCCCCGACAGCCTGTTTTAAACTGCCGAGTCTGAATGGAGAGATGTTAGGTCTGATAGGTTAAGAGTTGAGCTTTGCTTTCTTCTTCAAATAAGATTTCCGGAGAGCCTCCTGTGTGAAACGGTGGTACGTCCTTTTGAGGTTTTTTTCTTTCGTTGCTCAAAGCTGATATGATTTGTGGAGATGATTAGAACATGAGCACTTGTTCCATGTTACAAACATCTAAGCAGCCTGTGTTTCACTCTCTACAGTCAATGTGAGTTTATAGGCTGTAGTACATTTGATGGAGTTTAAATGGGGATTTCCTGCACTCGGGTTTAAGGGAAGCTGCAGTTCTTCTTAAAATACCAACATATCCTGTTCTGTTTTCATTTTGTAGGCAGTACTCTGCGATGGCCGGTATTTTGGTGTGTGCATGTGTACATGTAAGTTTGTTTAGGTGTGGGAGCTTGTTTAGTGTTGGTTTCCTGTTCTCTGGACTGAGTCCTGTACTGTAGACACTGACTATAAGTGAACTGAGAATTAATGCTTTGTTTACACTCAAAGCTCTTGTGCCAGATATTAGAGACCTCGACCAACATCTGAAGTCGCACCAGAACTCTCAGCCACTAGACGGAAAGGTGAGATACACTGAGCTGGTTAATGAGGATGATTAGGAGTGATTTAGCCAGGACATCGGGGTAACATCCCTACTCGTTTAGAGGAAATGACTAGGGACCTCGGTTTTACGTCAGTACGTAGTGTTCGTCGCTTAACCGGAGTATTTGGATCCACAGGAACAGCTCCTGTTGTCCAGCTTTTCTTTAGAGGTCTCCCATCCAAATACTAAACAGACCTAGACCTGCTTAGCTTCAGTTTGCATGTTATGTTGTGTTATTATATTATGTTAATATTTTATTTTCTTTACAAGCTGCAGTCAAAATATTAACCCATATTGAAGTACAAACCCTGGTCAAGGATCAGGTCATGTAGGCAGTGTTACCTGAAAGGCATCAGCTGATCCAAGATGAAAGTGAAAGTGCACAATCACCGACCAATGTGCTTGCACAGAATTTGACCTCCGCATTTAACCCATCAAATCAAATCAAATCAATTTATGAAGCACTTTTTACAACAGATGTCACAAAGCAGCTTTACAGGGTGAGTAATAACAAACATCAAATCATTAATCCCTAATCCCCGGTGAGCAAGCCAACAGCGACAGTGGCAAGGAAAAACTCCCTCAGAGCTGGAGGAAGAAACCTTGGGAGGAACCAAACTCACATGGGGGACCCATCCTCCTCTGGTCTGCTAATTCTGTTTGTGATGAATCATAATCATATGATGTTGATGTAAAGTTCAGGTGAGCTGATATGGTGACAGTAGTGGGACAAAAATGATGATGACAGTGGTAGCAATGATAACGGCCAGAAAGTCCATACACTGTAAAAAATTTCTGTTGACTCAACTTAACTTAGTCAAGTCATCTTTTTGCTTTGACTCAGTTAAGTTGTAAAGACTTGACATGTTAAGTTGATATAACTTAAACTTGACTAAGTTAAGTTGAGTCAACAAAATGTCAAGTCTTTACAACTTAACTGAGTCAAAGCAAAAAGATGACTTGACTAAGTTAAGTTGAGTCAACAGAAATTTTTTAGAGTGTATGAACTCCAATGTGGGCAGTAGAGTAGGGCATCTGGAGCAGACCACAGTAGTTGGTTGTTGGTGGGCAGCTGATCCAGGGAAGCATCATGCAGAGAATAGTAATCAGCCTTCCATCAACCATCAGACCGAAGGGCAGTCACTCACTCGGAAAAGACAAAAATGGAATTAGTTCTGTTTGGATTTATAGAGCAGGGGGATTATGAGACATATCAGAGTGTGGCTATTGACTCCGGCAGAACTATCTAGAACAGCCTACCTAAAAGGAGAGACCCAGAAGGTAAACAGGCATGGGAGCTCCCTGAGACACCCATCCACGCAGAAAAACAAATACAGACACACTAGTGAACAGTGAGCATGTGCCTGAAGTGGTGGGCTGCCCCTATCCACAGTGCCCCAGGGAGCAGTAAGGAGTTAGGTGCCTTGCTCAAGGGCACTTCCATCACATCCTGCCAGACCCAGATCGGACCTCTAACCACCAGGCCATGGCTGTGGTTCTGTATTCAGATCTGTACTCTTATCCTAAAACATCTGATAAATATGGGTCAATGTCTTTAGAAAGCTCACTTGTAGTCACGAGTAGAGGATGCTGCAGTGTTAAGGTCTGGACAGGTCTTATATTATGGGGTGGGAGTGCTGCTGCTAGGCATCCATAGACCTGCCTGCCTCTGGAAGTCTGTGACCCTGATAAGTCAGTTTTTCTTTCACCTTTATTCTGTCTCTCCCTCGGACCCTCGGCCTGTCAGTGTGTGTAACGTAATGCTTTAAATTCTGTCCTCAGAGAGAGGGAGAGGGAGAGGGAGAGAGAGAGAGAGAGAGAGAGAGAGAGGAAGTAGTTTTCATCAACTAATGTACTTCCTGCAGAATAAGACAGCACTACTGATCTAAACAGGAAGCTATGCCAGAACCAGCTCCATGCCACTGGGCTATCCGTCAGCCATCTCGAGCTCTGACTGGCTTTGAAGTTCGAATGTTGGGTCTCTGTGACGACCCAAAAGCCCAGAAAAAAAAGAACTCCAACCTGCAGGGCTCTTCACCTCCTCATTCTCGTCATATCTAAATCTTTACACAGCAAGTACTATACATAAATGCAAAATGTTGATGTTCTTTGTCAGAAAAAAAAATGTGTTTATGGTTTGTAATACAATAACTCCGCTTACAATGTACTGCTGAACACTAAAAACATAGTTTAGTTTAGACTTAGTCTAGACTAGACATTTAGACTTAGTCACTGAAATTGTTTATTTCTGGCTGCACAGCACTGAAGGGACTTTATGTAGGTTCATCTCACAACTCAGACCTTTGCCACAAGAGGGCGCCCTTCAGCAATACAAAAACTGAGAGCTCAGTTCTACTTGTTTAGGACTTGAACATCAGTAAAGGGCTGAAATATTTTTTCCAACATTTAACGCTGAAATTTTTCCAAAAAGATAATTTGAAGAATTTTTGAAGTAGCAGCTCAAAATAGGCAGAAATGAACAGACTGAATTAAATAAGAGGGTTTCAGCTTTTATGTGATAATTTATGAATGTAAGGAATTACACAATATTGCTATTAAGTTAGTCCCACAGAACAATCCAAGACATCATCATAGTATGTTTTCCTGTAGTTGTCTAGCGTTATGTCGAGTGTATCAGTAAAACTTTAATCCTGACGTTAGCTGGGCTTGTCTCTGCGAAGGTGAACTGTAAGTTGAAGGACATACTGGATGTAGTAGCACCGTTTCTTTGACAGGGACACAATTCATGACCTCTTGGCACAGGGCCGAGTTTCCTGACCACCAGCTTTACCACGGTGCTTGGCCCTACAGTTGACTAAGAGGGTGTCTGGGACAGGAGTGGCATAAAGCCCAGCGCAGTCCCCTCACTGCATTCATTATTCAAACAGAGCTGTGATCAGAAAACACCATTCAGTCAGCCATCTGCACACACAGTGCTGTGCTAGACCAGCCGCAGCCTCAGTGAAGGCCCAGCAGGGACAGATTTATTTACTAAATATTCAGCTGAGACAGCATGGTGGGGGATGCAGCTGGGGCACCTCAAACAGTCATTCTGGCCCCTGTGAACTACTGAACTAAGAGGAATATACTTATAAACAGAATCCACAGCAGATAAATCTCAGCGAAGAATATAGGCACCAGGGAAGTCCTAATACACTGTTCACTTGGCAGCTACCTTTGCAAGGCCACCAGGTAGTTATTTCAAGTCATATAAGAACGTCTCTGAATGCTGAGAACAAAGTCACTGAAACTTGAAAAGGTCACGTTTTGAAATAACTGAGAAAATCTTTTATAAACCTCAGCTTGAAGTGTTTGGCTCAGTAACACATTAAAAACATGCTTTTCTCCTGTCGTTCTGTCCACTTTGCTTGCACATTTCTCTGCGACGAGGGCGGGTTTCCAGTTTACAGCATGAACAGCAAGCTGACGGCTCCTTTTCTTGAAAAGCAGATGCCATGTTGAAAGTTACGAGCTTTCTTATTCGTGTTCCAACCAGTGACGAGGCTCCTCTCTCTGTTCAAAGATAATGCAGCTAACAAGTAACAAAAGATCGACATCGGCAAGCGAATTTTGGATGTGTTGACTATGTTTGAAGTGAAGGGGAAACAGTTTGTACGTTTTATTTTTGGCCAGCTTTACATCCAAAAGCTATGCTCAGTTAGGATTTGAGGCTAAAGCTGTGTGCTGAAGGTCTTAGTAGACTCTCAAAGCAAGCGAGATCTTTTGGCTTTTGTCTCAGTCGTCCGGCCAGCCTTTGTGTTCTTGTCCATTGAGCCAGCCCTGGACTGACAACTGAAGCTCTTTCACTGAGCTGAGCGTGCCAAAAAACGAGCCCAGTCAAATCAATCCACTGCAGGGTCCCCAGCTGCTGCTGGCCCTTTAAGAGTCCTCCGACTGTCTGCTGGATGGATCAGATGGATCTCCTCTTTGAAGAGCTGAAATGAAATGGGCGCTAAGAGGGGAGTGATGAGGGGATGGAGCAGAGCAGACGGGGGAGCGAGGAGAAGCGGAGAGCACGGCTCTTCACTTACAATCAATAGCCAGCCACGTGAGCCAGAGGGAGGATGCTGGGTAGTGATTTAGAGTGAGACACAGAGGGGGTAAAAGAGGTTTCCTCTAGAAGAAGGAAAATGCCCCTCTGTACAAGCTAAGAATAGGACACAAAATTATCATTTCAATATGGAGCCAATAACAATCATTCAGTTTGACCATTTATCATCAAATAATATACCAGCTGCCAATATATTGTGCATTCCTAAAGTACACTGAATAAACAAATGTAAAACATCACATCATACATAAACAGTATGTTCTATTTTGGCCAAAAAATGTGCCCCCCACTTGTTTCCCAAGCATTTACACAGATCAAAGGGTACTCTACACTGTAACATACAGGAACTCGGTAAAAGAGTATCAGTAACAGTAACTCACTCTAGTATCTACGTCCAATTAGCATACCAGTTAATTTCAGCCTTTAGCCTAATGCATTAAAGTATTACGCTGGCAGAGAGTCAGATAATCATCTAATGCCATTCAGAGTATTGGGGGTAAGTTCATCAATATTGCAGCACATATAACTGCAGAGGTAATGAGAGTGTGAGAGAGAGAACGGGGTGGACTCAACACTAATGTGCCTGACCCTGCACCCTTTCAACCCTGCTGGACACGAGGAGAGGAGGAAGTTAAGTGATGGAGAGCGAGCGAGAGAGAGAGAGAGAGAGAGAGAGAGAGAGAGAGAGAGAATGTGTGAGGGCTGAAGGAACGAGAGCGTGTGGGCGAGCAAGGCAGGAATGGGCAGAGACAAAGAAAACACAGAGGTAAAGGAATTCAGAGGACAGGCGAGAAAGAGAGAGTGAGAGAGAGAGAGAGAGAGAGAGAGAGAGAGAGATACGATCTTGAGCAAAAATGACAGCATAGCTAGAGATGGGAAGGGCTGAAAACAAAGAGAAGAAATGAGACAGTAGAGAGAGAGTCAAGGAGAACAATGGAGAAACAACAGATAAGCGGGGGAGGGAGGGATGAAGAAAGTGCAGATTACAGTGGCTGAGGTGGAAGAATGAATAGCACACTGACATGATGGAGCGAATTCCTAGAGCGCCCTTTTCTGATTTTCCTTCAGCGCAGTTTGCCGACACTCAAGGTCACACTATAATAGAAGTAAACTCACCTTCTCAAAACACTGCCTACTTATCACCTTACAATGTCACCGTTTGTTGCTCTTCTGGGAAGGATGTTCGAACACTGCTGTGAGCATTTGACTGTATTCAGCCACAAGTGTATGAAGGTTAGAAGGTTTGGATTAAATAATCTTCAGTCTGGGTGACAAAGGCTGACGTATGATTACAGTGCAGGTAGATGTTTGTTCATTTTTGATGACTAATATCCGCGGCTGTAGGAGTGGAGGCCGGCGCCCGTCCAGCCGTCTCCATGGGTAGCCTGCTGCTGCAGTGAGACATTAAAGCCCTCAGTTATCCGTGTTAACACAGCACTGGACTTTGGTTTAGGGGTGAAACGATTACTCGAGTAATTCGAGTTACTCGATTACAAAAAATCATCGAGTAATTTTCTGTGTGTGAGTATTCGTTTATTTAATTTTAAAACTCAGAGCACTTTTAATGTGGCACACCATGCTTACACACAGGAAGGAGGAGGCAGCGTGGAGATTTTTAGTTGAGAAGCGGGAATATGGAAGCGACGAGGGAAAAGAGTAACAATGTGCGAGAAGAAAACAGCAATAGGAAAATAATGAAGCGCGCTATCCAAAACTGGCAGAACTGACAAAGTCTCTGCTGTGTATTCCAGCTACATCCACGTCACCAGATCGTCTGTTTTCAGGTGCAGGTAAAACTGCTTCAAAAAAGAGGGCAAGCCTACGTCCTGAGCATGTTGACATGCTCATGTTCCTGCATTGCAGTCAAATGCTCCTTTAAAAGGAACACAAACACACACAGAGGCCTTTTCCTGGATTCTCCTGGAGCTATTGGTTTAAACCACTCTCAACAGAAATGTGTGAAACTGTTCATGCATGGACCTGTTCAGATGTTCAGAACCTAAGATGCACAACATAAAGCCAGTGTTTATGCCTTTTTTTATTGATTATTGCTCTATATTTTTTATTCTTACAACAAATCTTAAGTTGAAAGTAATTTAATGTTTTTTACTCATGGTATTTATTTCTGTTTATGTTTACACTTTAGAAATGTATGTTGTGAATTTAAAAATATAACTTATCTAAAAAAGAAAACCAACTGGTCATTCATTATTAAGTGAAATGTCTTGTTTTCTCTTGTGTATTTTTTATTGCACTTTAACAAAGCAAATATGTTTATCCGATTACTCGATTAATCGAATCGATTTTTCAGTAGAGTACTCGATTACTAAAATAATCGATAGCTTCAGCCCTGCTTTGGTTATTTCATTCTGAGAATTGTGCAGGAGGTGTGAATGTACTGGATTATGAACTCCCTTCAGAAGAGACAACAGGAACTTCTGAAACAGTTTGGGGGACTTCATTCTGGACATTTTCATCACATATTGTAACATCAATCTTTTTCACACAGACTAAAAAAAAATAAATAAATAAATAAAAAAGCAAATATAACACCTTGTATTATAAATGTCAAAGCTTATTAAATGAGCAATACTTTACTCACAAGTCCAGTTCTAAACTAACAAAGCAAAATTTGGGGTCATATGAGGTCAGTGTTTTACACCTTTAGCATGCTAGCTAGTTATTTAAGATTGTAATATATTTTAAGGCTTTTGGAAACCTTTTGTTCTGTGTGACAGGATGTAGTTCATAGTTGCAGTCACATCAATCACTGTAGTAACTGAAGTAGACCCTGATGTGGCCGTTCTGCTGTTTTGGCTGTTCATGGCATATGGGGATAATTGATTATGCTGTACTCATATATAATCATCATACCTTGCAGACAAAGGACCAAAACATCTCAGTGTTAGATAACGTGATTGAGTGGTTAATGTGTGGCCAGCAGCAGAGGTTAAAGCCTCACCTCACTCCTCCGGCGCCTGCTCTGTGGGACCATTCGATCGGAAAAATGACCATCTGCTTGCCCTGCCCCTCTCCCTGTCTGCCTAAACACTGGGCATGATGGCTGTGCATGCGTGTATGTCACTGGGGCACTCTTCATAAGCCCCTCCATTCCCAACAGCCATACCAACACTCCCTTGTGCCGCCCTTGGCCTTGGCACAGGTGGTTGTGTGTCTGCATAACTCAAGGACCGGAATTCCTCTGTAGGAAGGAAGGAAAGATTCATTCTGAGCACAAATCCCACCTGGGAAATAATGTGACATCCACTGTGATGATTCCCAAATCACATCCCATTCGCCAGGATGTGATTAAACTTCACATCAAGTCTGCTGTGTTTTTGAAGAAAGATATAAAGTGAAAGTTTAACATTTACACTAGTGAGCACACTCACGGCAGTGGGCAGCCCTCTCCACAGCACCCAGGGAGCAGTTGGGGGTTAGGTGCCTTGGTCATGGGATTGATCCAACAACCTTCTGGTCTCAGTCCAAGAATAAATAAATGGCAGAACTGCTGTCAGACTGAATACACTGACGTCTTTTGCTGTTATTACAACGCTGTGTCTGACTTGGAAGCTCGACAGCAAGCCGGTGTCACAAGCACTTGTACTTGTCTTAGCTCACTGAGCTCATTTGGACTCAGGCAAATAAGATCAACTACGAAACAACTGAAGGCTACATTATATTCCGTGACTCACTGCAGCTTGTTGGCATTTCACAGCTAAGTGTCGAGGCTAACAAGACAGAGCTTTAATTACAGAGTATTTATATAAACCACACCGAGCTTCGGACTGCTGAAGCAGTATTAACTAGATTCCCTTCCTTAGTGCAGTATTCCTCTTTTACTCAAAATGTATGGGCCAGTCTCTTCCTGAGAGTCCGCCTGACAGACCAATTACATAACTAGCCTCTGTCTGATGTAATTGAAATGTCACTGAGATGCGTCTTGAAGGCTTCTGCGACAGTGGTGCAGGAACTGCGGAACAAAGGCGATAAACAAAAGGAATAAAGTCCAGTGAAAGACACCGGTACTAAGCCCGGACTCAGTCACCTCTGGAGCGCTGACGGCTTTAGTGATCAGAATCTTAAGCTGCGAGCGAGAATGTGTACATGTCTACGTGTGTTTGTGTTTGTTTGTGGAGGGGGGCACTGCAAACTACCCCATTCATACACAGTTGGATGCCTCTGTGGTTCTGACCTAGTTTCACGGAGCCTATCCCAGCTATTAGGGATCACCAACTGCAGCAACACTTTATCACTCTTTCTGACCTTGCCTTTACCTCTTTCTCTCTCCTTCTCTCTCTCTCTCTCTGTCCTCTGCAGTGCCCTGGTGAAAAACAGCAGAATAAACTGTTCAATTTGGTTGTTTAATGCAAGGCAACATCCTAAATCTCTTGATTTTGGTGCAAAAATACTGTTTAAAGTAAATACTGACATTACTCAACAGTAAGAACTTCAGACCCAGAATATTAAAGCGTGATAATGTATTACATCTCAAAAACTGACTGATTTTATGTCTTGTCCAAAAAAAAAAAAGACCTTACTGAATATTACGGTAATGGCGTATCATCGATCAAACATTACAAAAACTTGCAAACGCTTAATTGCCACCTTTAGACCGCATGCCTGCACGCATTAAATGAAGCGTGCTTGACTGGTGCTGTCTTCCACTACAATTCCCAATGTCCCCTCATGCAAAGCAACGCCCTTGCACTAGCCTGCGAGATCAACAAGCTCAAGAACACAGCAACCCAGTGGCCAAATCTCAGCTTAAAAAAGTTAACTCTTCCATTTCTTTCAGCTAATTTGTGAAAGCGAGCATTTAAATTCTCAGCTTCGCTGGATTAAGGACACAGGATCCTTCACACTGCGCACCAGTTAAGCCACAGGACCCTAATTTACTACAACACAACCCATTCAGCAATGACTTACTGGATCTTAACTACATCACAGCAGGTAATCAACATGAATGACTGCTGTAGGGCTCTTTAGGTAATGTAGTTAACAGGTTTGTACCCTGCCACTTAGACTCATGCATGAGTAATACTGTTTGTCTAAAGCTTGGATGTTTTAGATGATACGTCTCAGACTAGGAACAATCAATGAAGATGCCTAGTTCAGCATTTGATGATCAGCATGGCTGCCTACACCCTAAAGAAGCGCTGCTCTGTTTTCAGATGGGACTTTCCTAAAAATCAATCAACAGACACAGTAGTAACACAGAGCCTCATTTACCAACCATGAGCTTTCTTCAGATCTCCAGCTGTGTAATATTATAGCATTTAAATGACCGTCATATTTACAAACAAATACAGTGGAACCTCAGTTATCACTTGCCCTGGTTATCGTACGGTTCAGTTATCCTCATTCATTCAGGCTTTGTTTCTCTGGCTTTGTTTCTCGTTGTTTCTCTGGCTTTGTTTCTCGTCGTTTCTCTGGCTTTGTTTCTCGTCGTTTCTCTGGCTTTGTTTCACATTGTTTCTCTGGCTTTGTTTCACATTGTTTCTCTGGCTTTGTTTCTCGTCGTTTCTCAGGCTTTGTTTCTCGTCGTTTCTCTGGCTTTGTTTCTCGTCGTTTCTCTGGCTTTGTTTCTCATTGACAATGCTCAAAAACACTAAGACACACAACACAAAAAACTAAAACACATCACACTAAAGTGACGTCATGCAGCATTACCGCCTGAAAATGTGTGCAAAAACACACAGCGTCCGACAACAGGTGTACAAAACTAAGTCTGTGGCTGGATCACACCAGCACTCTCTAAAACAGAGCGTAAACCTGTAAGAGTGATGTTAAATGTTCATTTATCCATTTCATCAGTCTTTTATTTCTATATAAAATGTGTTTTTGTTAATATTTTTGGAGTCATTCATTGGATTTACATTATTTCTTATGCGAAATATTGCTTCAGTTATCATTCTTTCCAGTTATCATCTGGCACTTTAAGATGACTGTAAGAGTCACTGTACGAGGGTTTAGGTGTGTAGTTTTCATGATGCTAACTGGTCAGTTGTAACAGATATAACTACCATTACTTGTTAGCAACATTAGGCCAAGTAAAAAAAAAAAATTGGTGATCATCCTTTTTCACCAAAATTTTGGGTCGGGGGGGAGGTGTTTTTTTTTTTTTTGTGTGTTGTGGCGGCTTTTGGGGGTGTCGGCCAATCAAATGGCTGCGTGTCGTACGGTATTTGCATAAAGTTCTCTTGTGTGTTTATGGGGTCTATTTTGTAATTATTTGGGGTCTTTAAGAGGAGATTTTTGTATGTGTAATGATTGTTAGTTGTAGTCTAGTCTCTATGAGTTATTTTTAGTGTTTTAGTTAAGTTACTCTGTCTTATTTATAGACCCGGCCCTCCGTCTGCTTCTCTGTGTGTGAGTCTGCGCGCACGCTGCGATAATAGTTATTATAATATATTACAGTTAGTTAAAATAATCCATTGTATTTTATTTCATTAGATAACAGGGAAATGAAATGAATTTTATTGGCCGACTGCAGTGTTTTTACGATGCTGGCCACTGCAAAAGCCATGATTTGCATCACAAAAACGACCGGCCATTGGTATTGACAGTTAAGTGTACTGATTTGGGTCACGTCATTGGAAGCATGCAAAATTTGAATGATTCTAGGCCAGACTAGGGTGTTTGGCGCGTTTTTTTGTGTTAAAAAAAAAAAAAAAAAAAACGGTTGGGTGCTTTTTAGAGGGTCGGGCGGGGATGATCACCAATTCTTTTTTTTTACTTGGCCTTAGCCTCTTAGTTCCATGAAGGGTGAATTAAAAGGAAAACTGAGTATAGATTAAAAGTCCATAAACCCAACAGCGTTGGTTCAATTAAGTAAAACATCAACCAAGATATTGTGGTGACCTTGCAATTCTTGCTCATCTCAGTAGGAAACCTTATCTTCTCCATCTGCCAGACTGATCCTAGATCACCCTTTATTGCTGAAAGCAGCCCAAATTCACAGCAAGACATCAGATCACACCTTGATTCAGGACAGGTCTGCTGGCTGGTCTACAAAGCTACCTGTCTGCCCCGCCTCCCTCCCTTTCATGACCATCAAAACCCTTGCACTTGAAACATTTAGACCTAAATGTTTCTAACGATACATCTACTCAACGTTTTTTTGTTCATAGCATACTAACTATTGTCTTAAATCAATAATTTGATCAAAAAATGTAAATGTACAATTACAAAAATGCCAAATTTAAACTATAATCTAACAATGTAAATAATGTGTGCTCTATTTTGATAGGATTATTTTATCAGAGAGTTGTCTGTTATGAACATTTACACGCCTCCTTGATAATAAAACTCTTGAATATGGGTGGTAACAAAATTGATGTTTCTTTTGTGTTATATTTTCTACATCCCCGGATAATGCTGTCCCAGGAGAAGGTCTTACAATGTCTAGATAATAATGGAAATATGTGCCCAGATGGGACTAAAATGATCAGATGTGTGCCGAGTTTGGTGAAAAACAGAGTCACAGAAGAGCCCTTTTACAAGGAAAAATTACCCCAGGATCCCACGTAAATTTAATCCCGCCTGAATAGGGCTTTAGGGCTGTCTCAAAAAGCCCTGAGCTCTAGTGCTTCATCATGGCGAATGGATAACAGACACCAATAACGGCTTTGTTCTTTACAATGTCAAACAACAGCTACTACTAACAACATTCAGGCGATTTCTTTAAGCTTGTTGTGCCACCATTGGTAAAAAATTTCATCCAATAAATCATCTACATTGAAAACTGTGTTGGGTGGTGTTCCCTTATGCTGCAGCATTTAATATACAAACTATCTTCTTTATCTTGTGAAAATAGTGCAAACCCAAGTGTTGAAATTAATGGTTACATTCAGACATAAAACTGCAGAGCTATGATCCACCATGTCTATTATCAAGTTATGATAAACATATATTCATGCCACCACAAAGATACTTCCAATCCTGTAACCCCATGTGATCAGTCACCTACTGCAAATAGGTCTGAAGTGGCACTAAAATATATATAAACATTATACATAAACCTGCTGTAGCTCCTATACTACGTTTAGCCAAAAAAATCTGAATCACAAATGCTGAATATCTGCCAAACCTAGTTGAAATGCAGCCCTAGATGCAACTCCACAAACTGAAAGCACAGACAATATCATGATCATTTACCGGACACACCACATTAATGCAGCGAATGTGCACTGCAGGTACTATCTAAAGGCCAGCTGGCATTTACAGCAGCAAGTGTGTGCAGATGGTCTACTGTGGACTAAATGGCAGTACTGTGATACTCATCTATGCACAATTTGTTAGTCAGTGTGTGGATGCAGATAGCTTGAAAGTACAGTTTGATATCTAGGCCTTTCACTCACACAGCTTACAAATATCTGTGCACGGTGTGGGGGTGTGTGAATGATTTTCTCATTGTCCAGCTGCTGCAGGCTAGAGGTCATCTGTTGCTGTGGTGCAGTGATGAGTCTGGACCATCAAACTGTGGGTGTACTCGCTCACTGGCAAATTCAGGGCTAATGAAGTTCCACCCTGATGCTGCTTATCTACCGTACAGCCTAAAATCCACAGAGCATGTATAATAACGTTATTGTCTTAATGAAGATGAATGAAGATCTACTGCTGGGTGTTTATTAAAACATACAGGAGATGACTGAAGTCATATGTTTACTCACTTAATGCGGTAAGACATGTCGTATTATTTTAGAGAGCTGTCAAATGTAATACAGTAATAATGTGCTAACATTATCATCACGAACACAAATGTGATTAGCTTAATGTAACAAAGAACCTGGCAATGCAAATCATGATGTGGGATTATGAAAATACTGCAATATATTGTGATAATTAATGTAAGCAAGGCAATATATTGCAATTTTAAAATTCTAATTTTAGGAAAACAGCAGAGTTTGCTAATGCTAATGTTGCTCGTATGCTGCTTGTTTCCACTGGAATGGAAGAGTCTAATGGCTGAAGATAGAAAGATAGATGATAATTGACTGATACTGTGTTTTTGAGAAATGATACAGTATCACAAAACATAATATTGTGATACTCAAGCGTACTGATATTTTGTTACACCTCTACAATGTAAGTTCTATATGAAACACACTTCTTGTACAACTACGTGCAACTCCATGGACGTATATTATGCAGCTGAAATACAAAGATACATCACCAACACACCTAGATGATCAGGTCCGCGTCACGTTTTTCGTAGCAGCATGGAATAAAATCATATTATAAGTATATTAAGCTTTGTGTTTTCATTGATATTCATAATATTTTCTCTAACAATGTGTACAATATAATATTCCAAGCATTCCACTGCTTTTAAACCCTTTCACCCAAAGCTACAGTACTTCTTTTTGTACTGCATCCATTTTTAATGAGCCTAGCGGGATGTCTGGTGGAGGGGGGTAGGGACAGCACTGGTCAGCCTACAGCTTCAATTAGCACTTAGTCTGTGCCATCCTTTCAATTCACTTAGGAGACTGGCAAGTGGCTGCACACCCTCCTGTGTCATATGTATGTGTTTTGCCCACTTTGGTATTAAGTAGAGAACCCTATTGATGTTGTCAAACCATCCGCAGGTACATAAAGCTTAAAGTACCAGAATAAGCATGACGCTAATGACACAGAACTGCATGTTGAAACGGCTGATGAGCAGACGGCTAACAGAGCGAAGCTGCATGGTCAGTAAAGTGAATTAGGCTTCCTGACATGCGCCACGGTGCACCCTTAATCACTACGGCTAATTGCATTATGCAAAGGGGAAATCGTAAAACCGCATTCTGACAGAACAGGACTTCAGGGAAAAGTGTCGTGCATGGCCGAGGTCAAAAGCCACATCCCATTGGATATGTAGAGAGTTTGATATGACTACGAATCTGTAATTCATATGCAAAGACTAAGCCTGTTGTACATAAAACACGATATGTTAATCAATGTCAAGGCATCTGACTTTGAAATATTCATATGAATGAATGCTACAAAATACAAACAAGGCTCTAATATGTTCCAATTTTCCTGCAAAATTAACACAGACCAGTCTTTAACTATGCACCACCAAAAGTTTAATGGTTTAGCATAGGACAACTGTATCAATGTAATAAGAGATGCACCGATACAGAAGTTTCAGTTCTGATATGATACCTGATAATGATTGTGTCCGATATTCACCATGCATACACACCAAAAATGTAACATTTGCATTACATTATGACCATTGCTGTGCATTATAGGGAGTCACAGAGGACGCTGTGGGGTCTAGAAGAAGGAAAAGTCCCACTATACAAGCTAAAAGCGGGACACAAAATTATCTGTCGGAATTATCAGCAGTAATTTCAATATGGGGCAGACGGCAAAAACTTTTTCCATTCATCTGCAAATAATATGAGGGAGAGTCCAAAATTATGCACAGTCTGGCTATTAAATGTATTTTAATCAGTTTTCAGAAAATCTCACTGCTTTTCGAAGCACTTAAGATAGCGTTCCTCTGCATTTTGTTTGAATTTTAGGCTTCAGCTCTTCTGTGAGCCTGTAACGAGCACCACTGACTGTGCTCACCAGTTGGGTAGCCATATTTTGTTGCGCTGCAGTCATAAATGAACCGATGTAAACACATTCAAGATCATATGATTATGATTCATCAGACACTTAGAATTAGCAGACCAGAGGAGGATGGGTCCCCCATGTGAGTCTGGTTCCTCCCAAGGTTTCTTCCTCCAGCTCTGAGGGAGTTTTTCCTTGCCACTGTCACCGTTGGCTTGCTCACCAGTGATTAGGGATTAATGATTTGATGTCTGTTATTACTAAGCCTGTAAAGCTGCTTTGTGACATCAGTTGTAAAAAGCGCTTTATAAATAAAATTTGATTGATTAATTGATT
>BRDA01012171.1:50239-66904 GCA_036984385.1 Crenuchus spilurus
TTAGTTAATTAGTTAGTTTAAAATAAATATTTCGCGAAAAATGTTGACTACAGTGTTTCGTCGAAATGTCCCCCTGTAAAGCTGCTTTGTGACATCAGTTGTAAAAAGCGCTTTATAAATAAAATTTGATTGATTAATTGATTCAAGCCTGAACAGCAGTTAGTCTGGAGACAGTACAGAAAGTGTTTATAAGTTTTAATATAACTAAAGTGTGGATCATTTTTTATTCGCCCTCATATATCGGCCACTGATACATCACGTGTCCCTAAATATAAAAGCCCTTACACACTGGTTTAGAGGAAATCATGGCCTTTTTCATCCTTTATCCAAACATATGCTACCTTAGGCTTTAGCCATACACGTCAAGTTACTATTTTACTCAGCAAAGCAAGTTATTTCTGATATAAGCTTGAGGGAGAACGCCTAAATCAGCAAGGATGTGGCCTCAAAATAAAATCTGTTCATGCATTGTTGATGCAGACACATGCATTACAGCCAGGCTTTTGTCATAAGGCAAATGTAATCTTGCATGTTAATCTATCATTAATCTAGTGTCATACATCACTATACAGACCAGTTGTGAGACCTCTCCAGTGTGAGGGAGGTATTAGCAGGGCGTGGAGGGAGAAAAGCAGACATGCAGACACCATAAGCTCGACCCAGCTTTTCTCCTAAACAGATTTGAGAAGCGAGACGTGCAACTGATGCGACTGAGCACAGAAAACAGGGACGAAATGAATGTTAAGAAACGTGCGCCAGAGCGAGGGGGGGGGCAGAAAAAGGCGTGTCCGCCTTCGAGACAAGAAAAGAGAGAATTATGGGTTAAAATCAAGATGTACAAAACAAATGAGTCTGAATGCATGCTTCCCTGCTATATTAGAGCAAATGCTAGACCTTAGAGTCCTAGACAAAAGACAAAAGCCGCCACGTGGTTACATACAAGGGTTCCCTTTTTTTGAACAAGCATGAATAATCTTATACCATCTGTTCAGCTGTATATGTTGTTTAAGTCCAGCTTAAGCAGGCAGCGGTGAACTGCGACAGTGTCATTTAAGCAGCGCAATGCCGAGCACGAGCACTTCTTATTCTAATTCCGCCGTTCCACCTTAAATGCGGCATTAGTTATTATAGAGCGCGTGAGGCGACTCAATGTAATACTGCAGCATTTAAGGTGGAACGGAAGAACGTAATCCTATGTATTTTCTTTTCTCATCGTCTTACATTTGTGATTAATATTATGAGTTATTATGAATAATAATACATACATCGACATGACATGCTTAAAAATGGAAAATTATGATCAAAGTTTTGCTTAAATTATAGCTTCCTGTTATTAAAAGCTTGGACTCGTTTAATCTTGCGTAGGATTGAGGAATGTTTAAGGACCTGACAACCATGTCACAAACGCACAACTTGGCTTTTTAAATCGTCTTATTCGAATTCCGCCGTTCCACCTTAAATAGTGCAGCAGTTAATATAGAACGCCTGACGCGCCTGAATGGAAGTGCTGCGGCATTTAAGGTGGAACGTTGGAATTCGAGTTAAGTCCACAAATCCATGAGTCTCAGCCCTTCAAGTGAGCCAGCTAGACTTCATGCTGTGAGCAAATGTCAAACAGCACAAAAGAAAGGCGAGGACAGGCTTTAGGGTGCTTAACCAGCCACACTAATGCTTTGCTTTAACCTCTGAAGCTGCTTCTCACTCAAAGCTACTATTAAAGGGTGCTGTAATATCCCCCTATCAAATAATGCTCCCAATATACAATCATATTGTTTTACACCACTACTCACTCATTGTGCACTGTGGCACGTTTTACACTCTATTACATCTTTACTATTGCACTACACATATTGTTTTACATCACTACTACATTTTCTCCAGTTAGTATGTTTTTATACTCTATTCAGTTTTAATAACATGAAAAAGTTCATTTGTGTTCATATTTTAATTTTAAAAAGGTAAACTATCATATTTTCGCAATAGTACACGTACAGCGACATATATAAAGCCAAACATTAAAACCAAAAGGCTTGAACTATCTCACTGAAGGATAGTTTAGCTTTTTGAATTTAATTAACTTTTATCACAATTTTTGATGTATAATATCTTTATTTAAACATCTATTATTGTGTATCGATAGACCAATATCTCCTACCGCATAATGTAAGTAGAAAATAATAATATTGCTTAAAAATATATGATATTACTCACCTCGACAGCAAGGTTGCATAGATTTATGGGCGTGGAAACGGCTCAAGACTGTGGGTCTGCGCAGAGCAGGGTTGCCATGTAAGGCGTATTTGTGACCAAATGGGATACTTTGAAAATGCAGTCGCGGGTAAAAGATCAGAGGTGGTGAGGTTGGGATACTTTAAAAATAATAATAATAATACAGCTCTTATAGTAACGTAATAGAAAAGTAATAAGTCGTGTCTTACCTTGACTAATATTAGAAGATTCACCGAGTATGACGTGAAATATATAAATTAAGATTGAAAAGTGCTAGTCTACATTTTTATAGGTTTTTTTTCTTTTCATTGTCTTGCATTATATTTATTAATATTACTATAGTTATAATACTACTAATAATTACATATACACGATAGAAAGATAAACTACAAAGTAAGATTTTAGAGCTAGAGAATTTCCAAGGACCTGGCAACCCTGGCGCAGAGTCGCGCATATGGACAATTTGACACCCGGCACGTCAGCCAACGCTAGTTAACGGTTTTTAACGTCCCCTCCTTATAAAAAATTATGAATAAACAGATCCACAGCAGCTGTATGAACATCCGTGGTGTGTTATTTCACATAAACCGAGTTTATTTAACTCGATTTACACGAGCTAATGCGATTAAAAGTGAATAAACGATGATAAATGTGTTTTTAATAAAAACGCAAGGCTAAACAACTAAACGCCTCAGAGCGTTAGCTTAAAGCTAACCGCCGTCAGCGTGTACAACAGATCAGAAAATCTGATAAAACCGTCAGGAATTATGACAGCAGGTATAAATGTCACTCTGAGCACTTTCTTCGTTGATTTAGGAATAATATTAGAGCTGAAATCTGCGCGGTTGTGTATATTTTTTGGTTAACAAAGTGAGATAAACGCAGTCAGGTTGAAGCCGGTGAAGCATCCTTCAGTTTTGACAAAAGCCAGGCCCGTCCATACACACCCAGCAACGGGCAAAAATCAGCCACACAGCGACAGAGCTGTGACAGGGACTCGCAGCATTCACCCGAGAGAAAAACAAGCTCATGTCGTCCTCCACATCCACCAGAAGCGGGGTTATACGTCCAGGATGTCTGTAATATCAGCGCCTTTGCTTACCTGGGAGACACGCAGAGTTATTGTCTGTCCAACTGCAGTCAGTCAGTCAGTCAGAGCGCGGCTCTAATATAACGACGCAGTACCTCCAGCGGCCTGACGGAGAGGGGAGGCGCTAAAGAGCCCTCTTGAGGTTTGCTGCTTTATGTCCAAATGTTTGTGGACGCCCATGCTAATTAGCTTGACACAATGAAACAAACAGCTTATATAATCCCTGTAGAGAGAAGTACTGCCAATAGAATAGGACTAAACATTAACCTATGGGCAGCATGTCTAATGCCAGGTGAGCTAGAAGGGTATAAGCCCCAGTGCTTTAGCTGTGGAACAAATGCTTTTGGGATGACTTGGGGATGAGGTGGGGTAGTGATCAACCAAAATATAGTTTCCTAAGCTTGGTGTGTAGCATGTTTAAAATTTGAATAAACAAGATGAATATGAATTGAATAAACTAAGTTAACTAAATAAATCCATCTGTCTATCCATTATCTTATTGACTTAACCCTGATCCTGGTTAGTCACCTATCCCCCTCACTGGACTCAGGGCAGGGCATTACAGACTATCCTAGCCAAGCCCAGGACAGGGCTCATTTCATCACTGGGTTGACTAAATAAAAGATGTATTATCTCAAAATAATGAGAAAGTATCTCCTAAAATGATTTAGTATTTCAAAAATAATGAGATCATGTAAACAACAAATTCAGTGCTTGATCATTTGACATCAAAGTGAGATTGAAATGAGCTTCCATAGATTTGTCATTACATTACATGCTTAATTACTCTCAAATCTGTTATCAGATAAAACAGTGTGTGCAGAATTAGTGCTGCTCTATATACTGTGATAATTTGGTGTAATGTTGTCCTTTTGCTTTTAAGCAGAACTGCCTGAGTAGTGATCACTGAGATTAAGCAATTAGGCTGGCTTTACGAGTTATTGCCCCTGTGCACACGGTAAAATAATTGACTTCATCATTAAAAACTACAAAACAACCATATAATCCAAGTTTATGACCAAATTGAGAGTAAACAGCTGTTCAGTAAGTCATCCGTCACCATTAAAACTTAAGGCAGTCCTTACTCCGCCAGATACGCCAGAAATCTTCATCCATAATGTTTAAATGTGTAACGTTCACTGTTTCAGTGTCTAAACTGAGGGCTGAACATCCTGAGTTTGTTGACTATAATGTGGCTGCTGTGGGTGTGGACGGACAGTAGATTTGCTTAGCAATCAAAAGATGTGTGAATGAGTTTGCATTTTTTTTCAACAGAAAGAGAGAACAACAGAAAGAGGGACAAAGAGAGACACTAGCTGATGTACTTATAACTGCATTATTCATTTGCACTTAAAACCACACTAGAGCAATCACACATGATACACACTGTTTTACTTTTTATTGACTCTGTGCACATTAGTATGGTTGGGCATTGCAAAGCAACCTTATAGCTACCAACAGTAACATCATAGCAACCCTTTAGCATCCCCCTGGTAACACTATGGCAACCACATGGGATACCATGGGAACCACCTAGCATCCAAGTGGGATACCATAGTAACCATCTAGCACCTAAGGAGCAACATCATAACAACCATGTGGGATACCACAGTAACCATTTAGGAACAGCACAGCAATACCTTAGCAACCATCTACCACCCACCTAGCAGCATCACAGCAACCACTAGGGATACCATAGCAACACTACAGCAAACAAGTAAGAACCTAGCAAAACCATAGCAAACACCTGGGATAACAAAGGAAGTACCTTGCAATACAATAGCAACCTTATTGAGCACACAGCAACAGCCTGGAAGTGAAAACACTTTACCTGCACAACCATACATCACTTTTCCAGTTTATTATTGTTTTCTCTTCTCTTCTAATTAGCTGAGACATCGAGTAAGATACCATATGCATTCATGCCAAAACACCACTCTGTAGTTCTACCAGACTGCAGGTTTAAACTGTTGCAGATACAGTTGATGTCATGCAGCTTAAGTACAGTTCACTTTTTAGCCACAAGATGTCACCATTGAATCTCTGTCTATACTCTATATTCTTTGAAGCAGAATCTTTCATTAGCAGCTCAAATTAGTCAAAAATGAACAAGCTGATTATAAAGAAGAGGGTTTCAGGATTTATGGCTCTTTTTTGTGGATCTTAGGAAAGAAGAAAATAATGAAAAAGCTCTGAAAATGAGGAGTAGATGCTAGATGTGTGGATGGTTCTGTGGAGTTTAGGAAGTGATTAAAGTTCACTAAAATATATAAAAAATAAAACCAAAGATCACCACATTGCTTAAAAATGTCATGATTCTTTTATTATGAGCTTTTGTTAGTCAGTGATACACATTTCATTTCCTGCTGTACTCTTATGACTGTTTTTGTTTCTCTTTCTTTAATTGATGATAAACGATTTTTGATTGGTTGTTGATAATTTAGTTATATTACATTATACAGTATTAAACACAAAAACAAACAAATCATTTATTTAGACTATCAGAATTACATAAATACATAAAACATAGTGGAGGAAGTTTTACATGGTGAGATTAGCTCTCCAGTCCTGTGCTGTAGGGATGCCAGATGTTGCAGAAGTACATAATTACTGGTCAGGAATAGATCCTGAAAGATAAAGGAACTTGTTAGAGCTTTCACTTGTAAATGTACTTCCACTCACTGACACGTTTGGAGCTCCATGTACCATACACAGAAATGAGCAAAAGTTTGAGCACAGTGTACAAAGAAATAACTGTTTTTAATAATAGTTTGTAAATAAATGCAGAATGTGTTTGTCCTGTACAGCTTCACGTTTCAAAGAAGCATTCAGACAATATAGACTCCAACATAGAAATGATGCAAAATTAGGTCTCGACTGATGAGCAGGGTAGGTAGAAAACACAGAATCTATACAGTGTATCATCGGTTATCGTACAGTTTGGTTATCGTCAACTTTTTCCAAGGAAATTTTGTCCCAGTTATTGTTCATCTGCCCATTTTTCGTCCCATTTTCGTGAAAACAAAGCATCCAACCCCACATAGTCAACGTTTATTCTGGCTTTTTCTCTAATTGAGTGAGCATCACCCTGCGTGTACATTTCCATTGTTGTTATTGTTTTTTTCTGCTTGTTTATTGAGATTGCAGAAACTTACCTCTCTGGATATATTTCCATATGCCAAGAAGAGTCTTTAGTAAAGGAAAGAGCGATGTTAAATTATCTTTTATCCATTTCATTAGTCTTTTACTAATAACTGTGAACAAATCATGAGTTCATGAGAATTTGAACATGAACAAATGTTTATAAATGACAGGTCGTAGTTACTAATGATTGTATTCATTTTTGCAAATGTTAACAAATCATTAGTAAAACATTACTAAATCATTACTAAATCATTAGTAAAACATTAGTAAATCATTAGTAAATCATTACTAAAACATTACTAAAACATTAGTAAAACATTACTAAAACATTAGTAAAACATTACTAAAACATTAGTAAATCATTAGTAAATCATTACTAAAACATTATTAAATTATTACTAAATCATTACTAAAACATTAGTAAATCATTACTAAAACATTAGTAAATCATTCATTAGTAAATCATTAGTAAAACATTAGTAAATCATTACTAAAACATTAGTAAATCATTCATTAGTAAATCATTAGTAAAACATTAGTAAATCATTAATAAATCATTACTAAATCATTAGTAAATCATTAATAAATCATTACTAAATCATTAGTAAAACATTACTAAATCATTACTAAATCATCAGTAAATCATTAGTAAAACATCAGTAAATCATTAGTAAAACATTAGTAAATCATTACTAAATCATCAGTAAATCATTACAAAATCATCAGTAAATCATCAGTAAATCATTACTAAAACATTAGTAAATCATTACTAAATCATTAGTAAAACATTACTAAATCATTACAAAATCATTAGTAAATCATTACTAAATCATTAGTAAATCATTACTAAATCATTAGTAAAACATTAGTAAATCATTAGTAAATCATTACTAAATCATCAGTAAAACATTACTAAATCATTACTAAATCATTACTAAATCATTAGTAAATCATCAGCAAAGCATTAGTAAATCATTAGTAAATCATTTGTTAATGGAATGCTCATTAACTCATGATTTGTTCACACTTATTAATCATTAATTAATGAGCTATTAATGAAAGTTATTATAAAGTGTTACTGGACAAATTAATGACAAAAACCGAGGTTCCACTGTAAATATATATATATATACTGTTATTCTGAGTCCAGATCTTTCAAACTGTGACCTGTTGGTCTGTTTTACAGGTATGTAGTTACAACACTACTGCAACACTATTTGAGCATAGTCCGTGACTGGGTTAATGGCATGGTGTAGTACTGATTTTAACATATTGAGGAAAAAAACCTTACCTGTCATTTATCCAGACATGATGTGTTTAACAAAAGCTGTCAGAGAGGACATAAAGAGTGACTATCAAATGACTCATCAGCAGAAAGACGGCATGAATGTGGAAACAATGTAATAATGGGTGTCCGTACATGGTTATGATATATACGTAAGTAACACATCATTATATTTAAGCTTTGAAACTCTGATGGTACCTTCATAGTTGATGCAGCCATTACCGTCTTCTTGTCCAACCATAACTTGTTCAACCTCCTTTTCTGTCATCTTCTCCCCTAATAAAATATTTGTTTTTACAGGGTGTGAGTCATGGTTCTAAACAATGTCAATTTCCCAAAGATTTGCACAGACTTGTCCTGTTATGTTGACCCCATCACAGCCATTTTGAAGCTTTTAGTTACCTAACGTTTGTAGAACATGCCGAAGTTCTGCCCCCATTACAGTGCCATTTCCTTCTTTGTCAAAGACTCGTAAACCCTCCACAAAGTCTTCAAATGTGCCCCTTTCCTTGGACTTGGAAATGTGCTGGAACATGGGCAGAAACGTCTCAAAGTCCATCAGTTTGGTGTTCAGTTCTACAGTCAGAAAAACAAGACGAACCACAACCAAGATATTAGACACAGAACCCTAACTGTGGCTTTTTACATGGGTCACATTGAAGCTTAATAACAAATGAACAAATAAGAGAAAATCTGTTGATATTTAAAGATGTCATCACTGTGAGAACACCTTGTATCTCCAGAATAGTAACTTTACAGGGGAAGGAAAAAAACGTAACTTTTAATGTAAGTCAATGATTTCAATCCAGCACACTTTTTATAAAATTAAACAAAACATTTTCACTAGCTGTCCGGAAATAAAACAAAACTATTCCAGCCAATCAGCAACAAGGGGACTGTTATGTAACCATGGTGTCCTTACCTTGAAATGATAAGGCATTTCTATTGGTCCATTGATTATAAATGTCACAAAAGTATGAATTTTTGGCCGACATTTTTAAATCACGCAATAAAATTAAAAAGCATCAAGGTTTTGTTCTGATAGTGAGGATGTGTGACTGACAGGTTTGAGAGTTAAGCATGTTCTGACACACAAGCACAATGGTTTTAACCTTCGGACCTTCAGGTTTGGGTTTGCCTAGTACCCTCATGACCTCGGCGTTTGTGGGGTTCTGTCCCAAAGCCCTCATGACGTCACCACACTGGGCGTAGGAGATCTTCATTTCTCCACTGGGCGTTCTATCAAACAGCATGAAGGCCTCCTTGAACTCTGTTGACAGATAAAATGCTCAGCGATTGCACTTCGCAACAACTCTCACTTCTGTTGACTGACATGTTTCTTTCTATGTCAATCATCCAGGACATTTTTGGAGTTCAGAATAATGGACCTCTGCCAAAATGGGGTGAAGGAGGCGGATGCAGCATCACAAGACACATATAGCCAATAACAAGGCAGGGCATGAGGTGACCGGGGCGGAGATAACAATGTAAACAAAGAGCACATGGTGACGTTTCACACCTTTGGGCTGTTGTATGAAGTCAAATTTGGACTCCGGACACGTCTTGGTTGATTGACTACATTTGAGCTCAGAGGATAAATAGTGTAAATATGATTCTCCAAAACTTCTGAAGAAACAATTTTAAGCATTTTGTGTTTTTTTTTCTGAAAAAGTCTCGTCGTAAGAAAGTCTTGTGTCTCGTAACTTTAGAAGAAAACTGTGAACATTAGCTAAAGTAAAAGGTTTAGTTTTTATATGGTATGTTTGAAAAAGGTTACCTTCAATCTGATCAGCGGTGAACTCAATCTGGAAAGAGAGAAGACAAAGCCTAACATTACCACACCCCTTTGACCAGTACGAGAACAATCAACCTTTTATCTCATACAACTGAAAGTACAGTCTTCACACCTGTAAGCCCTACTGGTTTATTGATTTAGTTTATCAGGTGGTTTGTAATGAAACATCATCTTAGTGATTAAACATCTGATTAACCTTTTAACATTCTGCTCAACCATTTGGTAGAGCACATTGGAGACACTATATCTTATTAAAGAAGGTGCTGAACTTAAAATAAGGCGATTGCACCATCTCTACCAATCGGTAGAGGTATGTTACGATAAAAAGACATCCGCTAAAGGTCAACATTTTCTTATCTGAATGCAAACCAGCAATGATTCTTAGCCATACCACAACTAATAAACTGGATCAGATGCTGAAAAACTATTAGTGCTGTTGCACCACCACAGATGAGTGTGTTGGAATAAAAAAATAATAAATATTAGCAACTTATTTACAGTTTTTGTATTTGTAGTTTATGTTCTGATTTTACAATAATGTGCCATCTCATTGTATTTTTAAATTGTAAATAAAAAAAAAAACAACAACAATGGGGGGCCCCCCCGAGTGGCTGAGCAGGCTAAGACGCTGACACTATGAGGAGCCTGAGTTTGAATCCCGGTCATGCTGTTTGCCATCAACAGCCGGGGACTAAGACAACAAAAATTGGCAGTGCTCTCTCTGGGCGGGTAGATGCTCTCTCTCTCCCTATCACTTTCACACTAAATGTCCGCTGGCTCAGGCGTCCACTGATTGGTCCATTCGGAGCTGGGAATCCTGCGCTTTCCTCCGAGCGCGTTGGCTCCCCAGTGACGGTGTATCAGAGGTAGTTTGAAGTATCAAACGCAACAGAGGAGGCTTGTGCTTCTCTTCACCCTCCCAGAGTCAGGGGCATTGCAAAAGTGATGAGGAGACTCCTAACGGAGGGGATGGGATAACTGGCTACTACTACATTGGGAAGGGGACAAAAAAGTAGATAATTCAGTCTGTAATTTTGTCAGAGGAGGAGAAAAACACAGACATTGTGAATCTGGAAATAAATTACAACAGTGTACAAGAAGTAATTACCCAGAACCACATGTACATTTGATCCAACCTGAATAGGGATAAAGACTTGGATAGCAAATGGTTTGTGACATCCATGCAATCAGTCATATCTCAGCATAGCCGAACCATTAGAGGACCACCCAAGTGTTTCCCAAATGTCCATACTCCACTCAGCACCACTGCAGTTGTTACAGTACTGCTATTATTTGGGGTCATACCAGCAAGGTCACCTATTGCCATATTCCTGCACCCATTACCGGACCTAAGAATAACGGACTCCTGTTCCAGGACCAGGGGAGCCACTGTGAAACCCCATCCTCCTGCCCTGTCTCTGGGGTAAACAATGGGGCAAGCCTGGCTCACAGGCACGCTAAGCTCCAACAGGGGAGCTTTTATGTGGATCAACATGAACTGTGTGGAAAACCACAAACAGTGGAAAGACAGGTGCACGGCCACAGCGCGGCTCAGCCAGGCTATCTCCTATGTGCATGCCAATAAAGGTGTGAGAGATATTTCTAAACAATGTCCGAAATACAACACAGCAACAGTAGATTACTACTGTGAAAACAAAGGAAATCTGAGAATTAGCATTAGCATTTGTGATCTTGGATCTATTTCTGGCAGTGGAAAGTGGACGTCACTGTGATGTTTTATTGGACGACAGCATGACACCACAATGGACCACTGATGAGATGCCAACGAGGTATAAACTTTTGTCAGATTTTTGATATACTATGATATGCTCGTATCTACTTGTATCTACTCGTCCAATTTAGCTCCACTCCAGCAGCTCACACGCCAACACACCACCACCACGTCAGTGTCACCGCATGATCCAATAGCTCTGTGGTGGTCCTGATCATTGATGAACAATGTGAACAAAGTATTCAGAGAAACAGATGGACTACAGTCAGTAATTGTAGAACTACTAAGTGCTCAGCGGAGCTAAAACAGACAATGACTGTAGATACATGGAGGTGGTGTTAATGTTATGGCTAGATGTAGTAATTCTATGAGTATACATTTGTTTGCCCAGAGTATTATAACTGCAACTCCCATCATTTTACGTGGACGTTTTATAAAATTTTAAAGCTTACATGAACAAACCAAACCTCAACAAACTGACAAATCAAACATCTATCAAATATGTCTTTTGATACCAAGACCAAGGTCCCGCCCTTACTGATAGCATCACTCATTTCCGACTCTGTTATTAGTAGTGACACTGGCTGCTGAATTAATAAACACTGAAGGAACACAACAGAACAAGTACTTACTGCAATGCTCTTTAGGTCAAACTCCGGCTCCTTGGGCTTCTCTGGGTCTGGGGTGGGAGCTGGCTTGGCCGCCTCCTTCTTGGGTTCTGCTTTCTTGGGAGCCATGCTTTTGAGACTCATATAGGCTGAGGGAGAGCAAGGTTCAGAAGCAGGCTATAAAATGAGGCACAGAGTCAAGAATGAGCTCAAATATGTTTTATACCAACCTTCAGATCCCATAGAGCTGGACCAACCCATCAGAGATGCCATCATGCCGCCATATAAGGTCTGGAGGCTGAAGCGTTGAGCGATGAGGCTCCAGAAACCAGAGGCTTCCAAACGCTCTCAAAGGAGACTATTAGCAGGCCCACATATTGTTCTCACTATGATGATGATGACGGGTTAATAGCCGTGGCATTAAGGTCACGTTGTGTCATAGCTGGTGGGAACACATAACACTAGGCGACATCTGTCGTGCTTGTTTTCTCTTGATTGCGTGAAGAAACATGCGTACATTCAGCCTTTCTTTTTTAAGAACTGTAGTCTGTTCTGACTGCATGTCTCTAATGGGCTTCAGGAGGAATGTGGTCCTGGGATCCCTTTGCTGTGGGCTTGAACAGACGATGGACGGACCATTGAGGAATCATGGAGAATCCCAGTGGAAGAGGAAGGATTCTTGTCCTGTATCGTAAGACTGCAGCGTAGGGTTGTCGTAAACGACATATATGGACAACCTTCTCTGACGGTTAATGGATTCTGAATTCTTTAGTCAACAGATGACCGACTCAGGACGTTAGGTCTAGTAGAAGAGATAGTTTAGGTGAGGGTTTTTAAGTGGATGAATAATGCATTTCTGGGCAATTTGTTTCTAAAAATAACAAAAAGATTGTATTTGGACTTCGGAAAAGTCAACCTGTGATTAGACAAGATGGGACGAGATTGAATTTAGACCATTTGGCATGTCTGGGACCTTTTTATGAGTCTAGAACCTGCTGCATGCTTCATCCCAGAGACTCCTCTATGTCTCCTACTGTATCATCATGAGGAACCGGTTTGGTAGAGTGGAGGATAACCATAATCAGGTTTGAGTTTTATTGGAAGATGCAGCTGCCTACTGCTCTTGCTTACTTAACCCTCAGGAAGCTGCTGGATAAACACTGAAGGCAGTAAAAACAGTTTAACGAGAGGAGGCCTAACATTCACCAACGCTAACACCATACCTCCTCCCTCGTTCTTTTTCTTGCTGTAAAAATGACAGGCAGGCAATGTCTCTCCTAACGAAATCTCAAGAGGTAACCAGGCCTGTCTGTTGTAGTGAGGAAGTTCTGTATATGTGTACAAAAACCGACAATCTCTTCCTTAAAGTTTGGCAACAAAACTGTTCAACAAGTTCCTTGGGATATACATTCACCGTACACACGCCTTGTAGGGGTGCAGGAAAAAATCGCTTTGAGCTCGAATAGCGTTTCTAACACTGAACAATTCAGAATCGATTCTCGTTTTCAAAAAATCTTTTTTTTTTTGCGGGTGCGGATGTGCCTTCTCAGCCACCGTAGTGCTAGTCAAAACAAGGAAGCAGCGTCGGCTACGTACAGGCATGCAAGCCAAGCCGCGGACTTTGAAAGCAACCATTTGGAAACACTTTGGATTTTACTGTAAACCCAGCCCAGGTAAGAAAGGGCTTGACGTGACTCATGTGATTTGCAGAGATTGCAACATTAAAGTAAAGTATTTTGTTTGGATTTGAAAGAATCTGAAAAAATCGATTCGAGACCCAAAGAATCGATTCTGGATCGATTTGTTCGATTCCCAAAGATTCGCAGCCCTAATGCCTTGTATTTACACTTATTATCAATTTAGCTCCACTGACCATGGACAACGAGTGGAGATACGAGGTATTTATACATAGTGAGTGTACACACTGATCAGCCACAACACTAATACCACATATAGATGAAGTAAATAACAGATTATCATGCAACACTGACGCATAAGAAGGTCTAAAACATATTACATAGTAAGAGAACACTTGGTTGTTGTGCAGACCAGATGACTGGGTCAGAACATCTTTCAAGCGGAAAGGCTTGTGAGGCCCAGTCCACAGTGGTGAGATCTCAATCGGAGGCAACCAGGTCCAATCTACGGCAGCTCCACCTCACAACTTGAAGGATCTGTTCGTATCATAATGCCAGAGACCATCTTTAGAGGTGTTGTAGAGTCCATGAGTGGCTCAGCAGACCAAGACGCTGTCACTATGATCTGTGGATCACAAGTTCGATTGTTGATCATGCTGGTTGCCATCAACAACGGGCCTGAGAGAGCAAAATTGGCCGTGCTCTCTCTGGGCGGGTAAGCTGGCACTCTGTCCCCAGCAACTAATGTCGGCTAGCTCAGGTGTATACAGGCAGACCTGGGGATCCTGTGCTTTCCTCCGAGCGTGTTGGCTGCCCAGCGGTGATGTATCAGCAGCAGTTGTAAAAGAGGCGGAGCTTGACTTGACTGAGGCTGACTGGTGCATGTTATAGACTCAAAACTTAACGGTTGGCCTTCTTTCTCCACTGCGATCAATTATTTAAAATCAACTCCGCAGTGATTGAGTCTTTTTTAATGTACAACTGAACAGTTGACAATAAAGTCAAAGAACTAGCAACGCAAAGGAGCCAATGGACGCATCCCATCAAGCACTAAAACAACCTTTCTTTGTAATCCCAGAGATTATGGTTCTTCTGAGTCTTAAAAAAGATTCCCCTCATAGCTTACATGTGTTTCACCGTTTATCCAGAAGGCTCAGCATAAAACACTTACAGACAACTGTGAGCCTAAAACGGGCTCTTACGTGGCCCGATGGAGCCGTATATAGCAAGTGATGGTTATGACACGGGATCTCCGCTTTGCTACACTTGATCTTTCTCTGGTTTCCCGCAGAACCATGCTGGACAGAAAGATCCAAGCGTAACTGGTTTCATGTTACCAGTTACATGTGACATCACAAGAGACGACTGTTTAAAAGCTACAATGTGGCCATAGTGTTAACTTCAGTCATCTTAAACTCAACCCGTACTTTTAGTCCATATAATATAGTTTTAGACGTTTTTAAGGTATAGAGTCTTAGATCTTATATAAGATAGAAATCTAGTCTAATTCAGACCAGCACTTAAGTCCACTTAACCTGTAATTCTGCTGTCAATTCATTTCTCATTAGACTTAACACTCTAAATGGTATATTATTATTATTGTACGGTCCTGCAACAGCCACAAGAGGGCAGTGTTCACCTCAAATCTGACCTTTAATAAGCAGATGAGCTCTGAGATGATAAGTCAGGTTGAGGAGTTCCCTGCAGGTGAACTGAACAGATCTCCAATGTGCTCAGTTTATCAGAATGTGCCCATGTGTAAACAAAAGAATGTGAATTATGTGAGACCAAACTGGCAAACATGACCTTTGTTTTCATGGGAAAAAGATGAAAAGTACCAGAATGATTTCTGTCTGAGACGACACCAGATCTGCTCCGATCAACCTTCTTACAGACAACAAACTCACTGCACATCACTCCACCTCCATCACCGACTGACCAGCGGAGGAGTTTCAGACTCATTCAGCCTCACTGTAACAAACAACAGTACAGTGATCACACTGTACAACACCTCTTCAATCCTATCTCTCCATCCATCCCTCTCTCTCTCTCTCTCTCTCGATCTTTTTCTCTGGCCCTCACTCTCTCTAGCTATCTATTTATATACCACTCTCTAGCTAGCTCAATCTCTCTCCATCCCCCCCTCTCTTTCACTCTGAATGAATGAATTAATACATGAATACTTTATTGTCATAGAACTCAGGCTCTCATTCTCTCTAGTTATCTCCATCTCTCTCTATGTATCTATCTACAATGGTGCTGGAAAGTGTGTGAACCCTTTAGAATTTTCTATATTTCTGTATAAATATGACCTAAAACATCATCAGATGTTCACACAAGTCCTAAAAGTAGATAAAGAGAACCCAGTTAAACAAATGAGACACAAATATTAGACTTGCTCATTTATTTATTGTGGAAAATGATCCAACATTAAATTCAAGACCAAGTCAAGTGGTTGACTAACAAAGATCACTCCAAGAGCAAGGCGTGTAATAGTCAGCGAGGTCACAAAGGACCCCAGCGTAAGTTCTAAACTACTGAAGGCCTCTCTCACATTGGCTAATGTTAATATTCATGAGTCCACCATCAGGAGAACACTGAACCACAATGGTGTGCATGGCAGGGTTGTAAGGAGAAAGTCACTGCTCTCCAAAAAGAACATTGCTGCTCGTCAGCAGTTTACTAAAGATCACGTGGACAAGCCAGAAGACTATTGGAGGGATATTTTGTGGACGGATGAGACCAAAACAGAACTTTTAGGTTTAAATGAAAAGTGTTATGTTTGGAGAAATGAAAACACTGCATTCAGCATAAGAACCTTATCTCATCTGTGAAACATGGTGGTGGTAGTGTCAGGTTTGGGTCTGTTTTGCTGCATCTGGGTCAGGACGGCTTGTCATCATTGATGAACAATGAATTGTGAATTATATCAGAGAATTCTAAAGAAAATGTCAGGACATCTGTCCATCAACTGAATCTCAAGAGAAGGTGGGTCATGCAGCAAGACAACGACCCTAAACACACAAGTCGTTCTACCAAAGAACGTTTAAAGAACAGTTACAGAAACGTTTAGTTACAGTTATTGCTGTAAAGGGGGGTCACACCAGATACTGAAAGCAAAGGTTCACATACTTTTGTCTCACAA
>BRDA01012171.1:69414-83679 GCA_036984385.1 Crenuchus spilurus
CAACATATTTTTCCCTTAAAATGATACATTCTCTCAGTTTAAACTTTTGACCTGTGATTTGTGTTCTATTCTGAATAAAATATTTGATGTTGGCATCTCCACATCATTGCATTCAGTTTTTATTCACAAGTTGTTTAGTGTCCCAACTTTTTTGGAATCCGGTTTGTAGATAAAGAGAACCTAGTTAAACAAATGAGACACAAATATTAAACTTGCTCATTTATTTATTGAGGAAAATGATCCAATATGACATATTTGTGAGTGGCAAAAGTATGTGAACCTCTAGGATTAGCAGTTAATTTGAAGTTGAAATTAGAGTCAGGTGTTTTCAATCAGTGGGATGACAATCAGGTGTGAGTGGGCACCCTGTTTTATTTAAAGAACAGGGATCTATCAAAGTCTGATCTTCACAACATGTTCGTGGAAGTGTATCATGGCATAAACAAAAGAGATTTCAGAAAAAGAGTTGTTAATGTTCATCAGGCTGGAAAAGGTTATAAAACCATCTCTAAAGGATTTGGACTCCACCAATCTAATGATTTTGTTTATTCTTCATTTAGTTTTTAACACAACATACCATTGTACCAAGCAATGTTGACACTCAACTACATGTTTAAAAATAAGAATGTTAATAACTTCAATGAATCGGTACAATTTTGATAAACACCAACAGTGAATTTGCGGGAACATGTGATTTTTTTTTCAGATTTAGTGATAGACCTACTCATAACAAAAAAAATGACATGGCATCATGCAGCTTTCAAACCCAAAATTACACAGTGCCAAGTATTGGTGACACACAAAAATAACCTTTTTGTCAGTTTTGTCAACCTGCATGTAATTATTAAAATAAAATAATTTTATAGTTTACCTTAGTTTAGTTTTTATAGTTTAGCTAACACAATTTCTACCACTTCATACCTTTTATTGCCATTTCCTTCACAACCCGCTTGGAATAACATCCATTTATCTTCTCCTATTGTTTCCACTTTTCTTTCCCTTTACACTGATTTTTACCTCTAGAAATGAAAGTTAAAATTAAATAAGCCTATCAGTTTTATACTGGCCAAAATAAAATAAAGTTCAGTTTAAGTTGCTCTAGATTATGCCTTTAAGTCAGTATTGTCATTCACAATTCAGTTTCACAGTTCACACAACTGACTAGAAAGCACTCAAAATAAATACTGATTTGAGTCACATTTTACATTTAATTCACAACTACCCACACCCTTCATCACTCATGTCAGCAACAGCACTCACTCCACTGTCCCTACATGCTGACCTGCCTCTGAATCACTGCCTCTGACTCACTCTCAGTAACAAGCTCCTACGTTAAGAGAGAGGGAGATGGATTAAGAATTTTTTTTAACTGTCATCCAAAAATACCAATCGATACTAGCCTGCTGTTAATAAAGTAAAGTAAAACTAAACAAATATTTTAAAAATATGTTCTCCAACATCAGGAGAACACTGAGCAACAATGGTGTGCATGACAGGGTTGTAAGGAGAAAGTCACTGCTCTCCAAAAAGAATATTGCAGCTCATCTGCAGTTTGCTAAAGATCACATGAACAAGCCAGAAGACTATTGGAAGAATGTTTTGTGGACAGATGAGACCAAAATAGAACTTTTTGGTTTAAATGAAAAGCATTATGTTTGGAGAAAGGAAAACACTGCATTCCAGCATAAGAACCTTATTCCATCTGTGAAACATGGTGGTGGTAGTATCATGGTTTGAGCCTGTTTTGCTGCATCTGGGCCAGGATGGCTTGCCATCATTGATGGAACATGAATTGTGAATTATATCAGAGAATTCTAAAGGAAAATGTCAGCACATCTGTCCATGAACTGAATCTCAAGAGAAGGTACGTCATGCAGCAAGACAACAACCCTAAGTACACAAGTCGTTCTACTAAAGAATGTTTAAAGAACAGTTACTGGAAACGTTTAGTTGCACGTATTGCTGCAAAGGGGTTAAAGGGGTCACACCAGATACTGAAAGCAAAGGTTCACATACTTTTACCTCTCACAAATATGTCATATTGGATCAATTTCCTCAGTAAAAAAATGAGCAAGTATAATATTTTTGTATCATTTGTTTAATTGGGTTCTCTTTATCTACTTTTAGGACTTGTGTGAACATCTGATAATGTTTTAGGTCATATTTATGCAGTAAAATTGAAAATTCTAAAGGGTTCAAACTTTGAAGTACCCCTGTAAGGTGGTCCACCAACCAAAATAATCTAGCCAGGGACAACTCTCTAGTCAGAACATGAGCATTGATGCAAGGAGTACAGCAGAAGTTCCCTGCTCAACTTGAACAGTAAAAGTAAAAAGCAAGTAAAATGTGAAAGTATACAATTCATTGATTCACTGGAAGAAGGAAGGACCAGCTACATACACAGGAATTTGACCTCTGGCTTTATGCTATCTATGCAGTGAACCCACACACATTAGCAGGCAGTGAGTGTCTGCAGTGCTCATCATTTGCAGTGCCCAGGAGCTTTGGCAAGTTGCAGCCCACACAAACCAAAAGAAGATTTAACCATCCAGAGCCCATTTATTGCCAGCAGCTATAACACCTGCACAACATGACGTGTAAATCCTCTGAAGATAAGCAGGTCTGGATCTGATTACTACTTAGATGGGAGACCTCCAAGGACAAGCTAGTGTATCTACTGGAAATTGTGTTGGTGGGACAACAGGAGGCGCTATTCCTGTGTTTTGTTCGAGTGCAGTGATGGAGACACTGTCCTGTTTAAATGGCATCTTTTGGTAAAAACCAATTTCTATGGTCAGAAGATTAGAGAGTGACGTGGTTAAACGTCCCACTTTTTATCATCTCCATCTTCAAAAACTGGACTCTCCATCTAATCGCTAATGTGTGCTGAGTGTTCTGGTGCAGACCAGCTGCAGGTGGATTCTAACCGTTGGTGGTGGTTGAGGTGACTTTTATAATGTCTGTCCCTTTTGAATGTCTAAAAGCACTATAGAGATGGAAGTTACAAATGGACTATATCATACATAACTACATTCCTCATGTGAAGAAGGCATTCGCAGGAATTTGACCACAGCATGGATGGCATGAAAGCAGAGAACACACACACACTTGACGGCAGTGAATACACATGCTAACAGCAGGCACAGAAGCTTATTATAACATTGTATCAATGCTGTAAGAACATAGACAATGTTGTCAGAACAGCATCAACAGTGCCTGCTGAGAAGAGCACCCATCATCTGCAGTGCCCAGTGAGCAGTTGAGCTTTAGGTGCTTCGCTCCAGAATGTTTTAGCAGTGTATCCAAAAAGCACAATTCTTCACTGCTTGGTTGTTTATATCCAATGAAAATTATAACAAGCAGCAAACAGATGAAGCTCATGCTTAACCTTTTGCAAATTACATGAAGAAAAATGAGGTATGTTTGGGATGGTGTGGATTGAATTCTTCTGTGTGAAACAAAGCAGCAATAATGCCATCAGAGCATCAAGCATAGCTCTGCTTGGCCTACCATCTTTCAAGAAGCATGGAAGATGAGCATCCAGACTTCTGCCCTCGTACCTAAATGGTGAAATATATGCCCGAATGGCTCTTGCAGTCTTCAAACAATGGCTAAAGAACATTTCTTCCAAGAGTGCTATTCCTGTACTTATTAAAGGCTTCTGATTGTACTCATGTCTTTATTGATTTGGTGTATGTTGAGTATTGTGCATCTAGGCATATACTGTATATATAATATGGCATCATCTAAGCTCGATGTATCTTCTGGGTTCCCTCCTACACTAACTAGCTAAGGATCCTTCCTTGGTAAACAGCAAAGCACTTTTGTCTGAGAGTCTGCTAAATGCCTTAATGTAAATGTATAATGACCAAACAATGACCTCCCAAACAAGCCCAGAATCAGTTAGATTATATCGATTAGATTAAAAAATTAATTCACGTATCTGGGACAAGTCAGACCTGTCCAATGGGAAAACTTTTGAACAATTCTCAATGCTGGGCTGAATCTGTCTGGCTAACTTAGTAATCCTACATCACTAGTGAGTACTAGAGCATGTAAGACGTCTTTGTTATAAATTAATTTAAAAAGGTGAACAGTTATATATAAGCATTAAAGAAGTGTTACTCAACTGGGGGGGGGGGGGCATGATCAATGGGACGGGAGGAAGGGAAACATCACCAAAAATCACAAAACATCCCAGACTCATTGACTATTAGTACGAAGGAGATGCAGCAAATGCCCGCCCACCTTTGAAATGTAAGCGGTTGGATTATTAAAATGCACAAACAAATCACACAGTTTCATTTCTAATCCACCAATTAAAGCAGAGTATTCTGAACCGACGTAACGTTACTGCTACTATATAAATGTCCGACAACAAGTTATTTCAAGTTCTTTTGTGCTCTCGCTGTTATCCATCTAAACGCTTTTTAAAGACTAACCACACAAACATGTTTTTATAAACACTTCCTATCTCAGCCCTAGATAGCTGTTTTTTAACTGCTAGGTGTGCAGTTAGCTGTTTAATCTGCATTTTTCATTGTGTTGTAGCACAACTACGACACGTCCAATACACACACACACACACACACACACACACACACACACACACTCACAAGGGACTACAATCATAAAGTCATGAAATAAAAAAGTAATACAATAAAAATAATTTCCCTGCAGAAATCTTTCTTGTGTTTTAAATAACGTGTCTCAGTCCTGACTCTGATTAGCTGCTATACTAGTCTCATGCACACAGCCACACATGCACACATCTAGGCTATAACATTGTGTGCAATTTGGTCCAACAGGCCAAAGAAACCATCTTGGCTCATTCTGCTATCCTACAAGAGAAAGAGGAGGAGATTGAGAGACTGAAGAAGGAGGTATGTTCAAATATACAATACTCATCCACGGTCTGTGGCTGAATCCCAAATGGCTCCTTACTGCTTATTCGGTGCAGTAGGGAGATGACCTCTGTACCCAAACAGATCCATTTGGGATTCAGTCATGTGTAGAGGTCTCTACATGGGCATTTCATGTTCTGTTGAGATGTTGAAGCTAAAGTAGTAGACTGCCATTTCAGTTCAGCCTTGTTTTGCTTTTATAATAGCTGGAATCCAGCCAAGCTGATCTTGAAAGACTGAACGAGGAGTTAAAGCCATTCCGAAGTTCTCCTGGCAAACCAACATACAGGTACAGGAGCTCATTTGCTAATAGGGATTAAAGCCTTTGCACTGGGCTGTTGCATAGACAGTGATATCATGGGTGGGGCTCTCTGCCTGAAGAAGTGTTGCCCAATTCTCAAACTTGTTTTGTTGTGTTGCCAACTCAGCGCCTTGGAGGAGGAGATAGTTGTGGCTCGCCAGGAACGCGACACACTCAACCAGCAGCTCTTGAACACCATCAAACACAAGGTGGCTCTGTCTCAAGAAGTTGAGTCGTGGCAGGTTGGTGAACTGTTTTCTTTGACAATGGAAGTTGGTTGCATGTAAAATGATTGAGACAATCAACACAGTGGCTTACATTTTATTGTCTATGCAAAATTTGGTTTGTCATTTTTAATTGCAAAAACCATTTCTTTGCATTTTTTTTGGTAATACAGTAGTACCATAATATACAGGGTGTTTTTATCCAAACCATGAATAGCTTTAACACTAATGAAGATGTAGTAGCATCAGTCTTTTTCACACAGACTGAGGTTTATTTCATCTCCACAAGTGCTGAAAATGTCCAGCATGCAGTTCTCTTCTCCCGATCAGGTGGTCATGCGGTCTGCATGGAGACCTGCTTTTTTGGTAGCTTTCTTCTTCTGAATGGAGTTTGTCATCCAGTACATTCACATAATCAACACTTCCTCCTGTACTGTGCACTGATACATTATACACGGATCTGTGCACAGTTCTCACAGTGAAATAACATACGTCCTGTGCTGTGTCCACATGGATAACTGAGGGTTTTAATGTCTCACTGCAGCAGCATGCGACCGATGGAAATGGCTGGACGGACGCCGGCCTCTACTCCGACATCCTTACCTATTAATAGTCAGAAATTAACACCCGTCTACCTGCAATGTAATCATACATGTCAGTCTTTTTCACACAGACTAAGCATTTAATCCACATTTCATCAGCAGATCTTCATTGGTATTAAAGGTATTAATGGTTATTTGGGTAAAGAAGCAAACAAGACCCCCTGTATTACTATAATTTAATTCCATCGTATAATTTGTATGCTCAGTGGTGCTCAAATGGACAATGAGGACTTGATTACAATGATGTGACTGATTCATATTAATGGATTTTCTACTTTTCAAATTTACACTCCATTTCCACAGGAGGACATGCGTCTGGTGATATGTCAACAGGTGCAACTCCAAGAGCAAGAGAGGCAAAGAGAGAAAGAAAAAGAAAAAAACCAATCAACACTCCAACGAGGCAGTCGCACAAGCAAATCCTTCCGTTTATCAAGAGAGGAGAGCAAGAAAAGCTTTTTCTCTTCTCTCTTTGGTGGAGAATGACAAGGGGAAGAAAAATCAACTTTAGGACCATTTTCTAATGATTTGTAAATATGATCTATATGTAATGTCCAGGACTGTGAATATGTTGAACATGAATTAAATATAGTATATTTTGGCATGGAATTTGTCCATATTCTTTTGCAATTAAATAATTATGTTGCGCTTTGCAAAGCAATGCTCAATATACTGTTATTCGATTTTCATATATTCTTTTTCTTCTTCTTCTTCCTCTTCCTCTTCCTCCTCCTCCGGATTTTTGTCCTGCTTCTTGTCCCGCAGTTATCGAGATTGTTCAGTCCGATTGCGTGATCCGGGCTTGTATACAGAATTTTGATCGGATGTGTGGTTTTCCTAAAAACTTCCTTAATCTGGGAATTTTTTCCCATTAAGAATGAATGGGGAAAAAAATGCATGCTCATCTACTGTACTTCTGCTTGACCGATTTCGGATACACTATATCAGGGCAGGCCCCCGAGCACAAATTCACTGTTGTTTTGACCCACACTCGTTTATTTGTTGTTTTATTGCCATCCCTTTTTTGTCCCATTGACTTTCATTCATTTTCACCCATATCAAATTCCAGGCTTCCTTTTGCCAGACATCAACCAAAATTGATATACTACATCATGGCAGGTAACAGAGCTCTAGTCCAGAGCCATATTGACCCGCACTCCTCTTTTTGTCATCTTTTCTTCCCTCGTTCCTCCCATTGACTTCCATTCATTTTCACATACACTCAAGCCACAGAGTTTCTGTGTCCCAACAGCCACCAAAATTCATGTACTCCATCAGGACAGATAACAGAGCTCTAGTGCATGGCCATACTGATGGCCTTACGGCTCATAGCACTTCTCTTTTTGTCATCTTTTCACCCCTCATTCCTCCCATTCATTCTCACATACAGACATGGCAAGGACCTCAGATACCATAGCAACCACCTAGTCACACCTTAGCAACCACCTTGGGGGCCATAGCAATGGCCTTGGGGACCATAGCAACCGCCTTGGGTGCCATAACAACTGCCTTGTTGGCCATAGCAACTGCCTTGGGGGTCACAGGAACCATCACAGATAGCACAGCATCACCTTACAAACCAACTGGGATACCTTAGCTTGTGGACCATGTGAGCAATGTGCAACATCCCACGTTTCCTTCAGGAAATGCACTTTTCTAGTTAATATTGTAAACTCATTTATTTGTCTTTTATCAGTCAGAATGGATACATTTTTATTTTCAGCAACCTTAAATTATTTCAGAAGTAGTAGTTGGTCAGATTATTTTGACACTTTTTAGCACCAGCATAACATTTGTAATAAATATAAGATACAAGTTCGGCTACCCAGCAGGCAGAAAGATGTTGTGACAACATTCAGACAATGTTGTCTACTTTCTAGCAGCATTGATACAAGGATGTGATGAGGTTCTGTGCCTGCCGGGTACATTCCCATTTCCAGGCTGAAATGACTCACATCTGATTTTTTTTAACCTTAATGTGTCCCAGATTTGATCTTTCAAAGGCTGTGTGAACATGATGTGTTCAGTCTTTTTAAATCAGATTCGAGTTCTAGATTAGATATATATCCAATTTGTGAGCAAGTGACTTAAATGTGACTGGTCAGATCAGATTTCTTGTTATTTTACAATGAGGATATGTATTATTGGTAATTAAGACCATACTAAACATTGCATACTTAAATAATACCTTGATTAATCATTTATTAATTATGGTAATCATACTATTAAGTAGTTTTAGTATTCATTCCTTAGACATGAATATCATTGGTGACACTACATGGGAAAGACTTGTCAGATGTATCATTTGCTTTTAACATTTATTAACACTGTATGCCATAACAAGCTGCTCATTAATGATGTTTCAATGCATAACAATTTCTCCAGTTGTTCCTGTTAATTTCTTGTATTAATATAGTGATGCCACACTATATGGGTGGGGTTGCACAGCAAAGATTTAAGTGGTGCCCCCATTAACAAATGAGGTCCCACACGCAGTGCATAGTCCACGTAGGTGTTGACAGATGTGTTAATGATGTAATTAATATTTATTAAGCAGTTTTATTAAGGAAGCACAATATATCTATGGCTATTATTTGCTGTTACATAAAAAGTTTATTATTGTTATTGGACACCATAACGAAATTGTAGCTGGTCAATCCAACCAGTAACTTTGCTATTTTCCTTAGGCTAGACCCCACAGCATTCTCTGCTGGCCACTTTGCAGCTCATTGTAATGGCTACAGTATGAAATTAACATTGCATTACAGTACATCATTTATGTTAAAATTGTTTCTTTAAATTATTATTATATTGGCGTCAATCACAATGAATTGACAATATCTCATCTCATGAATTACAATTAATACTGCAGAAAATTTGAATATCATAATAAAAATATTGCCATAGAAATCATAAAAAAATAATTCAATCATAGAAAAAAAAAGGTTTTTATTCACATTACTCACAGCATCCCAACTTTGTTGGAATTGGGGTTGTATACTAAAATTCAAATGTTAAGTTAATTTGTGTTGATAATTTAACAAAAAAAAACTTACACATTATAATTATACATCATTGCACATAAAGTAAAATTCAGAAGCAGTTTGGAGATGAACAGTGCTATTTCCAGCAAGAGGGGGCACCATGTCACAAGGCAAAAGTGGTAACCAAGTGGTTTGGTGAACAAAACATTTAAATTTTGGGTCCATGGCCAGGATACTCCCCAGATCTCAATCCCATTGAGAACCTGTGGTCCATTCTCAAAAAGAGGGAGGACAAACAAAAACCCAGAATCTCTCATCAACAATTCCAAACTCTGAATAGGCAAGAATGGGTTGCCATCACTCAAGATTTTGCCCAGAAGCTGATATCCAGCATGCCAAGATGAACTGCAAAAGTCCTAAAGAAGAAGGGTCAACACTGTAAATATTAAATACTATCATTTGTTTTAACTGGATGTATTTATCAAAAGTAAAAAATGTATAGAATGCTAATAATTGTACTTCATTACACCATATAAACATCTGACAAAAGGTTCAGAAAAAACTGAGGCAGCAAACTGAAAACAAAAATTTGTGCCATCTCACTTTTGGCCTTGACTGTACATGCAATTAATATAAAAATGTACCTTTCTGGTAGTGTCACCTCCAGATACCTACACCAGTAATTAAATTCATTTCCATTAATACTACATTTGCTACACTCAGCTGTAATAGCACCATATGACAATATTCATATTTCTTCATAATACAGAATGTACCTTCATTGTTTACCAGATAGTCTTTTCAGAAACACTGAGTGCGTATATGAGCTCCTAATGATCTGACCACAATTTTTCAGCAGTTATCTGATTATTCAAATTGTCAAGTAAACAGCATAGTCTCATTTCTTAGATCAGAGTGTGGCTGAGAAATCTAATGAGAGATGCATTTTAGCACAGTAATCAGATTTCTCAGTGCATGTATACTCATATTCTGATTTCTACCATTATGCTCAGCTTGAGCATGTGCACAAACAGAGCTGTCCAGCAACATTAAGTAGAATTTGGTTGCAGCACCTGCGAGATGGCAGCCAAACACTTGGAGTGATGCTGAAATCTTACAAGGTTGGGGAAATTAAGAATAAGAGTATTTGTCATCTTCTAGATGTAATTTTTTTTTTAAGCCAAATGGAGACATGTGAAGAAGCTCATGGATAAAATGGAAGTTTTCAAATAAACTAGTAAGTAAACACTTTTTCAGAAAAAGCTGGACTCCATTATTGGGATGATATAGAGAAAGACGTGCATTTGTAGCCCCTTTTTAGGGGTGCATTTTTAAATGTATGTTTATCTTTTATAAGCTGAAACTTTTTTTAAATGTAAAAAGAAATCCATAGAAAGTACATGTGATTTAAACAAAATATTTTAACAAGGAAAATACAGCAATCCTCCCTCCCCCTGCCACTTCACAAATGGGATATTCAACTCTCAAACTCCTATATGCGGGGCTGCTTAGCACCCCTAAAACTCTATTCCTAGAGTCGCTCTTGGAGAGTTATTAGGAGAAAGGTGTTACTATTTGAAACCATCCATCCATTATCCTGATCAAAGTTGCAGCGTCCCTTACCCCTTCAGCCGGCACAGGGCAGGGTATCTTAACTAAACCCAGGACAGGGCACCAATCCACAGATGGGCATACACACACAATCACTCACACCAGGACAATTTAGAATACCCAGTTCACCTGACCTCCATGTTTCTGTACGGTGGGAGGAAACCCAAGCACACTCTGGGAGGACAAGGAAACTCCACCTACATGTGGACTCTAAACCAATACCTCAGTGACATGGAGTTTTAAGTGATCTGATAACCCAAGTGCCTGTAAACGTATTTCAACAGAAATCTGATTTTCTGCAGTTATGGGATTATTAAGTGCATGTAAACTTGCTCACTGTGACTGAAAAAAATCTGGATCTGGCCTTGGCTCATAACCGCTTTCAAAAATGTTATCATTTACAGAGTCTGTATCCTCTTCAGTTGATGCAAATGTCTCTAATTTGCAGGTAGAAGGGTGGCACTGGAGCTGCGTTTCTGAATTATCTTTATCATCCAAGTCTGAGTGCGAGCTTACAGGATTTTCAGCCTGCAGGTGTGCGTTTTGGAGACTGGAGGTGAATGGATTTAATAAATGAGGATGTCTTAAACAGCCATAAGGGAGATGCTCCTCCTGTTTTGGATGATCATCAGGATCATCCATGTTCATAGCTGAACTATACAAACCATGTCTGTTGGGAAGTGTCGTGTCAACCTTGTCCTCCAACTCCTCATCAGACTCAGGTCTGATGCTGATTCTAAAAACAGGTGCTCTATTAAAGTATTTCCATGATGCATTTTCATCCACCTCAGGTGTGGGTTCAACCGCATGTGGGTAATCTGTCACTGTGACTGAATGAGCCTCCGGTTCTTCAGGGCTCAGCGTTAGGACCCTGGCAGATCCTTCTTTGAAAAGCTGCAAGTCACACAAGAAGACAATTTGAAATTATAATAAACTTGATGGTCAGACCATGCATAGCTAATTTATATGTATTTACTAGACCAATTAATCAATCAACGATTTAATAATTTAATTTATTAACTGGGCTGATTATTGCCATATTTACATAATCGTCCACTTACAACACCAGTAAACAAAAAATGGTACATTTACAGGCACTTCTGCCAGCAGCCTTATCAGTGTGGCAGCTGTAGAAGAGAGTTATTGCTTCCCCTAATGTTAATTTCACCACTCTACAAGCACATGAAAGCACAAATGATAAATCTATCATTTCGGCTACGTTTAGACTGCATGAAAATTGTATTTGTTTCTCAACATCTCTGATGTGTTGAGATGACTGTCCACACTGTTATTTGCAAGGGACCAGATTGGATTTACTGTAGTGATTTTCCTGCAACATTTACTGCTGTATTTACTTTAATGCACTTGTGGGTAAAATTTCAGAGGTGGTGGGGTGTTTTTTGGATTAATTAAACATGTACAGTGACTGCCAAAAACTCATAGTCACTGTACAGACACAGTAGAAAAACAGTGTTAGAGATGCATATAGACTTTCTAATATTAGAAGTGGAAGGATCTGGAAATCTAGATTAGAATAAGACTAAAATAAGATTTAAGAGTAATTATAACTTCCTCAAACACCTGTGATTAAACTCTAGATTTTTGGTTAGTTCTAAGTTTGTGTAGGCTAGCTTTCTGTCAGAGTGGGCAGGAGAATTATTCGGGACATGGCAACCTGGAACTCTGCTGCGGTGCTCTTTGTAGCGCGCTTCTTGGATTGCTTCACTTCTGTTCTAGATTGGCCAAGAATCAGATTCCGAATTTCTGTCCGCGTCTTTACTAGTAAGAGGCGTACGCTGTGTTGCTCTATAATTATTTAACCCTTTCAAATCCTCAAATTTATTTATTTATTTGCTACTGGCCAAAGTTTTAGAACACATATTTTCCCAGTCATTAATTGTCTTATGAATAGCTTAAAATGATACAAAGGTAAGTGGTGAACTGCCAGAGGTTTAAAAAAAGTAATGTTACCCAAAACTAAAAATTAATTTATACAATTATACACAATTATACAATTCATACAATTATATACAATTATATATTAATTATATAATTTATACAATTTAACACAATTCTACACAAAGGCTTTTGTACAGCAACAGGAAATAGGTTAACAGGTGAAAGCTGTTCTGCAGTAATGGAGGAACCCTAAGCCACCCCGACTACCACAGAATTCTGCAGTGCCATACAGTACCCTCCAGTAATATGCCTAGTTGGTCAGGTGTTCATCCTACAGCAAGATAATGACCCAAATCATCAGTCCAAGCTCTGCCAGAACTACCTCAGGAAAAAACAAGATGGTCAGCTTGAAAACATGGAGTGGAGCACAGTCTCCAGACTTAAACCCCATCCAGCTGATTTGTGAAGAACTGTTGAAGAATATTTGAAGTCTGTTGTAGAAAGAAAGTCATGAGTGTGTTCAGCTGTTATATCTGACAAAGGAGCTACTTTGTGTCCAAAGTTTAGAGACATTTTGGTCTATAAACTGATTCCATGAGTTCTTATTTAACTTCTATGCTTTCATTTCAGAGTGCAATGAAACCTTAAACTCAATCATTTCCAATAGGTATGTGGAGAAATTGGGGTGTTCTAAAACTTTTGGCTGATATTGTATATATAAAAGCTTCTTCCATAACATATGGTGACTCTAATGTGCTATTCCAAAAAGTAGAGGTGAACATCAAAGGGTTAAAGACAACACACCAGTGTTTTTGGAATGATTTGGGTCCTCAAGTAGAAGATTTTGGCACTCAGAAAAATCCCAGCAGGAGGGATGATCAGTAGTAGGAGAATAACCACACAAACAGACACTCCTATGATGCGAACAATGTCTCCTAGTAAACAGAGGAAACGTCATGAAAGTATGCTGACAATGGTAGCACAATTATCAACAGTGATGTCAGTGACTGTCATTGCTTAGACCCATGATTCGCAAAGTGGGGTCTCTCAGGGATTCATTATTTTATATATTTACACTAAACATTCATAACATTAAAGCCACCTGCCTGTATTGTCTAGGTATCCCTTGTGCCACTAAAACTCTGAGGATTCTACAAAGCATGATTTCTCATTTTAGCCAGGAAACTTAAGCCCAAAGTCAAACCAGCAGGATATTTCCTATTCGACACTCCTCAGCATTAGGCTTAAGCTATCTGGCTAACAAATCATACTTTGTGGAATACAGCTCTGGACACAACAAGACCTCAATGTGTCCTGTAGTATCTGTAGAGACCAAGACATTAGCAACAGATCCTGTACTGTAAGTTGCGAGGTGGAGTCTGGACATTTTTGTCCTGCATATCCCACACAAACAGGACCACATTAAGTTCTAGGGAATTTGGAATAAACACCTTGAAGTCTTTGAAGTTCCTTCAACCTGTAGATCTTTTAGGGAATTGGCCATAATTGGCCTTCAACACCTTCAAAACCACTATTAGTGACCCTGTTGCTGATTCACTGGTTACCCATCTTTGGACCACTTCCTGCATGCCAGGACCACCCCACATCTGTCATTTTACAGATGTTTTGACCCAGTTGTCTAACCATCACAAGTTGGTCCTTGTAGAAAAAGCACAATTTTGTAAGTCAAATGTAACCCTCCTCTTAACAGATGACACACACACACACACACATATATAT
>BRDA01012175.1:1293-29024 GCA_036984385.1 Crenuchus spilurus
AAGAATGGAGCGTGAGATTGACAGACGGATTGGTGCAGCCTCCACAATAATGCGGTCGATGCAGCGGTCCGTTGTGCTGAAGAAGGAGCTGAGCCAAAAGGCAAAGCTCTCGATTTACCGGTCAATCTACGTTCCTACCCTCACCTATGGTCATGAGCTTTGGGTAATGACCGAAAGAACGAGATCGCGGATACAATCGGCTGAAAAGAGTTTCCTCCGCAGAGTGGCCGGGCGCTCCCTTAGAGATAGGGTGAGAAGCTCGGTCACTCGGGAGGAGCTCGGAGTAGAACCACTGCTCCTCCACATCGAGAGGAGCCAGCTGAGGTGGCTTTGGCATCTGTTTCGATGCCCCCTGGAAGCCTCCCTAGGGAGGTGTTCCAGGCATGTCCCCCTGGGAGGAGGCCCCGGGGAAGACCCAGGACACGTTGGAGAGACCATGTCTCTTGACTGGCCTGGGAACGTCTCGGTGTTCCACCCGAGGAGCTGGCTGAGGTGTCTGGGGAGAGGGAGGTTTGGGTTTCCCTGCTCAGACTGCTACCTCCGCGACCCAGCCCCGGATAAAGCGGTTGATAATGGATGGATGGATGGATGGAAATGTATTTAAGCTATAATTGAAAATGTGTAAAATGGCATAATAATGTACATATCAATCCCATTCTCAAATGGCATTGCATTCACTTTTCTTACTTTTGTAATACAGAGCCACAAATATCAACAATAAAGGCCAAATCTTTCTCCTCTAAGGTAATTTGATGTAAAATTATCTTAGTCATTGAAAGAAATACATCAGTTTACATTATACTTCATTAATATATTGTATTCTATCTATATTGTTGCAATAAACATTAACTTTTTACATTTTTGTTTGAAAAGTATAAAAGATCTACAAATGAGGATACACAAGATGATGACTCAAGTGATGACTGTTCAGATGACATCTCAGATGAAAACACTTCAATAAACAGCAACTCAAATAACAACTCTTCTAAAGATGTTAACTCAAATGATGGCTCTTCTAATGATGACTCAAATGACAACCCTTCAAAAGACAGTAACTCAAATGTCAACTCTGCAACGAATGGTAATTCAGGTGGCAACTCTTCTACCGATGGAAAATCAGGTGGAAACTCGTCTACAGATGGAAAATCAGGTGGCAACTCTTCTACAGATGGAAGATCAGGTGGCGACTCTTCGACAGATGGAAAATCAGGTGGCGACACTTCGACAGATGGAAAATCAGGTGGCGACACTTCGACAGATGGAAAATCAGGTGGCGACCCTTCGACAGATGGAAAATCAGGTGGCAACTCTTCTACAGATGGAAAATCAGGTGGTGACTCTTCGACAGATGGAAAATCAGGTGGCGACTCTTCGACAGATGGAAAATCAGGTGGCAACTCTTCTACAGATGGAAGATCAGGTGGCGACTCTTCGACAGATGGAAAATCGGGTGGCAACTCTTCAACAGATGGAAAATCAGGTGGTGACTCTTCAACAGATGGAAAATCAGGTGGTGACTCTTCAACAGATGGAAAATCAGGTGGCGACTCTTCAACAGATGGAAGATCAGGTGGCGACTCTTCGACAGATGGAAAATCAGGTGGCGACTTTTCGACAGATGGAAAATCAGGTGGCGACTTTTCGACAGATGGAAAATCAGGTGGCGACTCTTCGACAGATGGAAAATCAGGTGGCGACTCTTCTACAGATGGAAGATCAGGTGGCGACTCTTCTACAGATGGAAGATCAGGCGGAGACTCTTCTACAGATGGAAGATCAGGTGGCAACTCTTCTACAGATGGAAGATCAGGCGGAAACTCTTCTACAGATGAAAGATCAGGCGGAAACTCTTCTACAGATGGAAGATCAGGCGGAAACTCTTCTACAGATGGAAGATCAGGCGGAAACTCTTCTACAGATGGAAGATCAGGTGGCGACTCTTCTACAGATGGAAGATCAGGTGGCGACTCTTCTACAGATGGAAGATCAGGTGTAAACTCTTCTACAGATGGAAGATCAGGTGTAAACTCTTCTACAAATGGAAGATCAGGTGGAAACTCTTCTACAGATGGAAGATCAGGTGGAAACTCTTCTACAGATGGAAGATCAGGTGGCGACTCTTCTACAGATGGAAGATCAGGTGGTGACTCTTCTACAGATGGAAGATCAGGTGGTGACTCTTCTACAGATGGAAGATCAGGTGGCAACTTTTCTACAGATGGAAAATCAGGTGGGAACTCTTCTACAGATGGAAAATCAGGTGGAAACCCGTCTACAGATGGAAAATCAGGTGGAAACTCTTCAACAAATGGTAACTCAAATGTCACCTCTTCTAAAACCAGCAATTTAAATGTCAATTCTTCAAAGAAATGCAACAAAAAAAACAACTCTTCAAGAAACAGCAACTCAAATAGCTCTTCTACTGATGGTAACTCAAATGGCAACTCTTCAATAAATAGCAGCTCAAATAACAACTCCTCAACAAATGATAACTCAAATGGGAATTCTTCAAAAAATAGCTCTACTACTGAACCAGTAACCATCCCAGCTCACATATCTACCACCAGCACATTTCTAACAAAGACTTTCCACACCAGTACTACACCAGGCACTTATACAGTACAGTTCAGCCCACCCATCTGTACAATCGACCCACCTATTGGAGATGTTCTTTCTCCTTTTAGCATAATCTGCACCACAGTTGAGCCTTTCTGCTGCTATGGCCCTTGCTCCTTCTGCCTGACTACCTCTGATGGTGAGAGAGGATATCCTTACAGCATCACAGCCTAAAGACTAGGTGTAGTAAGAAATAACCACTATCATGTCATCCCCTTTCTACAGGTTATAATGTGTACTGTGGAAGTGAGCTGGGTATGAAGTACCTGTTCCTTCCACAGGGGAATAAAAGCAATCACTACAGACTTGAGCTGAAAGTCTTTATTACAAATGTTGGTGGTTATACAATCAGCACTACATTCTTGACCCAGGTTAGTAAGTAAAGTTTTTTATATTATTTGTGCATTTATATATCAGTTAAACTATATACAAAACCACTTAAACTATATGTGGGCCTATATTTAAATTAATCACACATGTAACTAAAGAACCAATTTTGTTTTCGCTAGAACTATTAAAGAACTATTTAGGAACCTTTATTTTCAACCCTTAAACGTTCTGCACAACATTTCGATAGAGCACATCTGAGTACCTATGTCTTACTGAAGAAAGTGTTAAAACATAAATCAAACTGATTGTGCCATCTCTACCAATTGGTTGAGGTATGTCAAGCTAAGGTGTCTAAAAATGCATCTTGTGTCTGAATGCAAACCAGCAATGCTTTTTTGGATTTGTACTTTGTGTTTATTTTATCATAAGTTCCACCTCAACCATTTGGTAGAGGTGTATATAATCCTGTAAGGTTTTTACACAATGATATCCAGTTCATTTGTATAAATGTAAAAGGTGATAACATCCATTAAAATATATTGAACTGTTCATTTTGCACATTTCCATCTCAGGTTATAGACACCAGCTGTGACTCCACCATCCAGGAACTGCAGACTCTTGTGTTATATTATGTGACTCAACTGCAGCAGCGTGGTTTGTTCTCAGCCTCTATGTTAGCACAGATGTTTCAGTCTGTTTCCAATAGGCTGAACAAAGGTTTGGGAGATGACAAGAGTGTCAAGAAAAAGGTAATCAAGAAATTCTGCATCCAGAACAAATAACCAGCCCATTTCTATGTGATATGTTCCATTAGCACCTGACCTTGGCATGTTTCTTACCTAATGTTTTTTTTTTCTTCTAAAAATGTCCAAATCATGTACAATCTTGATTTTAATAAGAATGTTTACTGGGAACACTTTCTCCTAACATTTAGAGAACCTTTACATAATGTTCTAGGAATGTTGGACACTGGGCTCTTAGATGATAATTTACATGAATGTGTATTATTTTTCTCTGAAGCTCCGGGAGGACATGTTAGCAGATATGTGTGCAGCTTTGACCTATGGTTCACCACTCAAGGTTCTCAGTGAGGTGCAGATTACTGCTGATGTTGTCTTGAGCCTTGTTGCACAGAAAGATGAGCTAACTTATAATGCCGAGGTACATAATGAGCGTATGAAAGTAATATATACATTTCATATTATATGTACATATAAAATATATGTGTACAATTTTTTTTCAATAGTTGCACGCATGTTGCGTGCTTTCCAAGGCCAGTATGTACCTAATCCCCATGTCACCGACTGGTGGAAATCCTACTGTAGTGAAGATGCAGCCAGCTATATCCATTATTCAGGGTGCCAGTAACATCCTTCAAGCTTCTGTCAATCTGGACAAACAGGTAACTGATATAAAGGTTGTATTTAGCATCTTGGGGTTTTACATAGACTGTATACATTGATGGGCAGTGGGAGTTTATTTACTTCTGTTCTATAGACATGAAGCCAAAATATCACCTCCATCTTGTCAAATTTGAAATCAGAGTGTGCGCAGTAGAGTTGGTCATTGAAAACACATGGGAAAGGGTGGAGCTACAGCACAAATGTTTGTTCATTTAACAGTTTCTTAGAGCTATACGTCTAATATTTGACAGCAACATAAACCTGTATCTCAACTTCTGTATTAAAAAGCATTCATACTCTGATCTGCTCCTTACTGAGAAAAGTAGGAAATTGTTTAAATATGATTTCTTGGTTCCACACAGAACCACACAGAGTAGCATGACATTATTAATCCTCATTCCCTAAACCCTGCAGGCCACATAGGGTCTCATTGATATTTTCTCATTGTCTTTCAGAGCCAGATCTGTGGTCTAATACTTATAATAGCTGACAATGTCCAGAGTGCCTTGTTGACTAATAAAGAAACAAGCCAGAAGCCAATATTCCTTATTTCACCCCTGATCGGTCTATATGTCAACAGGTAAGAGGACGACGGCAGCAAAATGAACAGTATACTAGTGCATCTCCAAAAAACATACAATACTGTGTAAAAAGTTCATTTGTGTTCATTTCAGTCAAAAAGGTAAACATATAAATCATATTTTATATTTATTACACACAAAGTGACGTTTCAAGTCTGTTTTTATTTTAATGTTGATACTGTTTGAATAGTAAATTCCTCAAATATTCTAATATTTGAAATGTTATTTCATGAGTAACACTGATGAACATTAAAGCAAAAATGCAAAATAAGTCACTTTACATGTAATGAATGTAAAACATGACAGTTTATCTTTGTGAATTAAATAAATATTAAAAAACAATGATATTCAGATTTTTTGAGGTGCTCTTTTAAGGTAAATTGGAAATTTTGGTGAGTTGACTGGATGCTTATTTACACTCTGTCATGTTAATGAGGCCATTCTCTATAACCTGTGTTTTGTTTCTTTAAGGCTGTTACCAGATGAGCTTCAGCATCAGATCTTCAGCATTGCGAACAGCATCTCAGCCACTTTCATCCTCCCACCTTTAGGTCCTGCTATACTGTCACCAGGGGTGCCAGTGGATGTGAGGGTGAGGGCTACTTTTGGTTTGCTAGGGTTATCCCTCCATATAATCACGAAAATGTCACATCAGTAGGCTCATATTGTCATTTCTAAAAAATGTCTGAGACTCTTATGTTGTGGTGGATATCAAACAAATATTTTGTATTTATTATACATAAAGTGACGTTTTTCAAGCCTTTTTTTGTTTTAATGTTGCTCAGTTAATAGAAAATCTGCAATCTCAAAATATTATTTAATTTATATTTTGAGTAAATTACTATTCTGTGATTCAAACAATACTTAAAGAAAAAAGGCTTTAAATTGATTATTTTACATGTAATTAATATAAAATATAACCATTTACCTTTAAATTAAATTATGAACACAATTATGTACTTTTCTCATGATATTCATATTGTTGGTGATGCACTATTAAATCCAAACACAGAGTAAAACAGAAGTTTCATTTTGAGTAGCCTTCGGTCCATTAATTAAAAAATCTGTATCTGAGAGGATTTTCTGTAAGGGTATAATGAATTAATTTAAAGTAAATCTCTATCACACACTGTTGAGTAGGTTTTTTTTCTGAATCCTCTGAATATTCATCAGATCCTCTTAATTATGAGCCTGTTTAGCAGGTAAAATATGAAGGCTGCTATATCTGGGCCTACATGTATCTAACAGTCCAGTACACTGGAATGACATCACATTCAAATAAATGTAATATCACACTTTAACTCCATTATGTAACACAACCACTTACTCACAGTGTAGGTGACTACTGCCCAAGTAATTTAACCACACATTTGGTAAATGTTTGCTGGTTTATGTGGCTGTTTTCTGCAGTGTTCAAATGCAGTGATATTTGTATTTCAACTCTTTAAAAGCTCATATATCAGAGGATTTTGTGATATTCTGAGAATAATATACACTGGGGAAAATATCAGGTTTGAAACATTTTGCACAACACAAGATGTGATAGAAAAGATTTACACTACAGGTCAAAAGTTTTAGAACAATTTTAGAAAGTTTTGGGATGTTTCTGGTATGCACCTAACTGGTCAGGGGTTCATCCTACAGCAAGATAATGACCAAGTCCAAGTCCAAGCTCTGCCAGAACTACCTCAGAAAAAAAAGAACAAGATGTTACTGTATATCTCCCAAAAGTGCTATTTTGATGAGTCCAAAGTTTAGAAACATTTTGGTCTAAAAATGTATTCCATGATTTTTATTTAACTCCTATGCTTTAATTTCAGAGTGCAATGAGACATTCAACTGAATAATAAAAAAACTGTAAAAATTGGGATGTTCTAAAACATTTGGCTGGTAGTGTACTCTAATTTAATATTCCAATAGAGATAAATCTCTTAGACCTGGAGTTCCTAAGAAATCTCCTTTGTTTGTGCCATGATGCACTTCCATAAACATGTTGTGAAGATCAGAGTTTTCTAGATCCCTGTTCTTTTAATAAAACAGGGCACCCACTCACACCTCATCATCATCATGGATTGCGAACACATGACTCAAAATTCACCCTCAACTTATCTGCTAACACTAAAGGTTTACATACCTTTGCCACTGAAAGACTCTTTATATATATATGAAGTTGTACAGTTTGTGTATCTAATTATCTGGGCCAGCACTGAGAATGTTCCACCATCTAAATGATGTCAGTTGTGGTCCTGTATTGGTAATTTTTTCTATTCATGGACAAGGATGTCTGATAAACTGATGAAACACATACAGTCAGTTACAGTAGGTATTCCTAAAAAAGTAACTAGTGAGCTTTTCGGTTATTTTGTCTGGTCACAGATGCTCAGTTTTTCAGTGAACCCTTTCTCCTGGAATAAAGCTGATCCCATAAGTGCAGTTGTGGGGGGTCTCTCTCTCACCCAGCAGAACGGCTCTGTCATTCCAGTCACAAACCTCAATGATGAGATTGTGGTAAGAAGGACATTTGAACATAACGTTCCACATGCATGTCAGCTGATATTTCATTCATTCATATTGGTCATAGTTTCATGTTTTGTTGATCATGAGCATCTAAACACATCTGGCTTATTCATAGATTCTCCTGCCAAGGTTGCCAGCCACCAATGTAAACAGTACATTTCTGGACCTGAGAAAGTACAACACTCTGGCCATCAATGTGACCACTCCCAATACATCTCTGGTTTTGAAGCTGGAACCCTCAGTCCAGATAACACTACAGTTATATCTGGGCTTTCAGTATTATCCAAATGCCACTAAATACAAGGCCAAAGTGCAGCTTCCTCAACGAAGGAGCTCAACAAGTGACCCTGCTATCACAACAGTTTACCATCATGATGGTAATGAAGATTTCATTATTAATGTAGAACAGTTACAGTCTTATGCAAAGATTTGGCCAGTCCTGGTGACTTTAGTGAAAGAGTTTAGAGTTATAAAAATAATATGTCATTTCAACACATTTTAGCATCCACTGAATTTGACAAAAATATATTTTTAAGCAATATCACACCAGAAGTTATGCTGTTACACTGAATATCAGAATATCTTGTGCCATATTCAGCATCACAGCATGAGTGTGATATTGCTTATATACAGCAGTTATACAAGTAACAGAAATAAGCAACAACAGATTATGATTTATTTATTTATTTAATCATTTCATTGGCTCCGCCCACATATTCCTGCATACTGGCTTGCTACTTTGTGTAGGTCTTCATTAGCATAGCCAGCTACTTTGTATCTTGTACATTTGTCTGTATGTTACTGTTAATTGGCAAACAGTGAATTAAGAGTCTGTTGACAGTCACTATTTTAAAGTGAGTTATTTTGATGAGTTAACAGGTTTAACAATTGTTGGTTAATTGATGACATGTTAATTGATGTTAATTGATGAATTGTGGTGTGGAGTAATACACTTATAGTATTGATAATATTCTAATCATAACTTACTGTTGTACAGTTATTTTATTTTATATTTTATGTTGTAAAACATTTTATGTGGTATTTTTTTCAGAACATTATAATCAGCAAATAAACAGTGCATTACAATATGCCGAGGTGTGTTGTCTCTGTAGGGAATTTATTTTCACTTGATAAGGACTGTTTGAACATTTGCACAATACTGTACATTTATATTTACTGTATATATGTTCATTAATGAATATTCTTTAATATGTTCACACAGAGAAGGGGTACACATGGGTACTTGGCCCCAGAGACATGGCAGTTAAAGCAGGACTTTACTATCTCCTGGTGAGGCCTACAGAAGCAGGTGTAAACTCCTCAAATGCTTCAGTGTTCATCACCTCTTTTGCTGCTCAGTGCAAGTTCTGGGATCAGACTGCAACCAACTGGAGCACCTTCGGCTGTAGGGTAGGCTACATTTTAAGACAATACCCAGCTAGAACCATTGATATGGCTCAAATCTGGGCCACATCAACATGATGAAATGTGGTTTCTTGGAACCAAATATATTTTTGCGACTAAGCTGATGCATGTCATGTGATGTCACACGCCATCATGGCTTCGTGATGGTAGGCTGCACAGACGAGTCACTTCTCTCCAATGCCATCTGTCTCTGGTTGCTTGTAGCAGGCTAGCACCTGATAATCCAGTCCATGTCTTGATGTTATCCATCCAGGTTATTCTTGGTCTTCCTCCACAAGTCCAGTCATAACACTTCCTTCAATGCTGTCATGTGCTGCCTCATCACATGACCAAAGTAACATAACTTGTGAGATTTAACGTGCATCAGTAACTCCTTTTGAGTTCGAGCATCTCATAGACTTGCTCAGTGGTCATCATCTTCATCCATGAGATCTTCAGTGAGTGAGTGAGTGAGTGAGTGAGTGAGAGAATGAATTAATTCATTGTACCTAATTAATCTGACCTCTATGTTTTTGGACTGTGGGAAGAAACTGGAGACCCAGAGGAAACCCACTCAACTGTCAAGTCAGCTGTTCTTGTCATGTGTGTGGTTGTGTTTGCTGAACTAGGCCCAGTGATATACAATATTTTTGCTGTAATAGTTAATGTATTCCATCCATCTATCATCTTCCTCTTATCCGTATCCAGAATGCTGGGGGTAACAACCCAAGCAAAGTAGTACCCTCTCCCCGTCACCTCTTCTAGCCCATATGAAAGGATTCCAAGGTGTTCCCAGGCCAGTTGAGAGATATCATATGTCCAGTGTAACCTGGATCTTCCATAAGGTCTCCTCCCAGCTGGACATGCCCAGAATACCTCACCAGAGAGGCGTCCAGGAGGCATCCTAACCAGGTGCCCGAACCACCTCAACTGGCTCAACATGGAGGAGCAGTAGTATCTGCCCTGCGCTGGGCAGTCATCCATTTTGATACTAGTGTATCTCAATAAAACTGTCATATTTCCAGCATTTGTTTGTTTAACTGTTGATCAGTATGACTTATTCAATTCAGAATCTCACATTATTAGAATATTGATACTTGAAGTGAAAAGTTTGAGTAAAGTACTATTCGAACAGTATCAACATTAAAACCAAAAAGACTTTACATTTTTGGAGATGCACTAGTATGTGACCCAGATTTAGGCTAGCTGGGTTATGATTTAAGATAAAATGTGAAACATATTAATTTTACTGCTGTTAACTCAAGGACAGAGAACAGTCTTAATGTTAATCATTTTAAAATACTGTTAAATTAAAAGAGATTTCTCTCCACAGGTTGGTCCCTTCAGCACACCAGAGATCACTCAGTGCCTGTGCACCCACCTGACGTTTTTTGGGAGCTCTTTCTTTGTTATGCCCAATACAGTTGATGTGACTCAAACTGCTGCACTTTTTGCTACTTTCTACAAAAACCCTGTTGTGGTGTGTTTTGTTATTGCACTTTTCCTGCTCTACATCTTAGTAGTGATATGGGCAAGAAGGAAAGACCTCAAGGACAAAGTAAAGGTATGTCTTATTCAGCAGCATGGATGGAAGTCCTAAATGTAGATGAAGAGAACTCATGGTCTCTTGGTATACTTGGTCATTTATTTATTGTGGAAAATTATCCAATCTGACATATTTGAGGCAAAAGTATGTGAACCTTTGCTTTCAGTATCTGGTGTGACCCCCCTTTACATCAATAACTGCAACTAAATGTTTCCAGTAACTGTTCTTTAAATGTTCTTTGGTAGCACGACTTGTGTGTTTAGGGTCGTTGTCTTGCTGTATGACTCCCCTTCTCTTGAGATTCAGTTCATGGACAGATGTCCTGACATTTTCTTTAGAATTCTCTGATATAATTCACAATTCATTGTTCCATCAATGATGACAAGCTGTCCTGGCCCAGATGCAGCAAAACAGGCCAAAACTGATACTACCACCACCATGTTTCACAGATGAGATAAGGATCTTATGCTGGAATGCAGTGTTTTCCTTTCTCCAAACATAACACTTTTCATTTAAATCAATAAAATTAATATTTTGGTCTCATTTGTCCACAAAACATTCTTACAATAGTCTGCAGATTTGGAGAGCAGTGACTTTCTCCTTACTACCCTGCCATGCACACCATTGTTGTTCAGTGTTCTCCTGATGGTGGACTCATGAACATTAACATTAGCTAATGTGAGAGAGGCCTTCAGTTGTTTAGAAGTTACCCTGGGGTCTTTTGTGACCTCTCTGACTATTACACGCCTTGCTCTTGGAGTGATCTTTGTTGGTCGACACTCCTGAGGAGGGTAACAATGGTCTTTAATTTCTTCCATTTGTACACAATCTGTCTGACTGTGGATTGGTGGTCCAAACTCTTTAGAGATGGTTTTATAACCTTTTCCAGTCTGATGAGCATCAACAACTCTTTTTCTGAGCTCCTCAGAAATCTCCTTTGTTCATGCCATGATACACTTCCACAAACATGTTGTGATGAGCGGACTTTGATAGATCACTGTTCTTTAAATAAAACAGGGTGTCTACTCACACCTGACTCTCACTGCATTGATTGAAAACACCTGACTCTAATTTCACTTTAAAACTAACTGCTAATCCTAGAGATTCACAAACGTTTACCTTTCACAAATATATCATATTGGATCATTTTCCTCAATAAATAAATGAGAAAGTATAATATTTTTGTCTCATTTCTTTAATTGGGTTCTCTTTATCTACTTTTAGGACTTGTGTAAAAATCTGATGATGTCATATTTATGCAGAAATATAGAAAATTCTAAAGTGTTCACAAACTTTCAAGCACAACTGTATGTCACCATGGGCTCTTCTTGTACTCACACATATGCATTAAGTATAATTCTGAATCAGAGTAATCAAATCATTTGAAGTTGTGATGAAAACCTGAGGTATCTATTCATAATTTTGGAATTGAATTGAAACGAAATCAGAAATTTCTACCCTGAGGTAACTCTGCTGTTTTTTGTAGGTAAAGGTGACGGTTCTGGAGGATAATGACCCATTGGCTGAATATCGTTACGTATTGATAATCAGCACTGGGCTACGATGGGGAGCTTCTTCTTCTTCTCACGTCAGTATGGTCTCCTCAGTATTCACTCAATACAGAGTTTTGGTGGTGTTATACAGTATTTCTCTTACATTGTTGCAATTCCAGGTGACAGTGACTCTGATAGGTTCAGTGTGGGAAAGTGATCCCCACCATCTGACTGACCCGGACAAGCCAGTGTTTGAGAGGGGTGAAGTGGACATATTCTTGATAACCACTCCATTCTCTCTGGGAGAGCTTCAGAGCATCAGGCTGTGGCATGACAACTGTGGAAAACACCCGTCTTGGTAGAGTGAACAGTGCTTTAGTCTTGAGTTTAGTGTTATTACAATTCACTTTAAATATGAGTGAAGATTCATGAGTGAAATTGAAACTATGTTTTGAATTTGCATGCAGTTGTTTTGGAGACATTTTGCCACATTTTTTTCATTTTTGACAACAAAACAAACAAAATCAGCTCTTGTTTGAAACAGTCAATACATAAACTGAATGAAAGTGACATTATGTAAGTAAATGTCATTTATAGTTTAATTGCAATAAAATTCTACATGTGTAATTAAATAACTTCCATATAATTATAAATAATTGAAGTCAGTCATTCCAAAATAATGTATATGCAGTTTATTTGTAATAGTTCTGGATATATAGGATTTGAAGAGAATAACAGCTGACATATAATGCAAATTCCATTTTCCTATAAAGAACTGGGATTAACTGTAATCCAGCAGTGATATTTATTGTATGTATGAAAGATTAAAGTTGTTTTAAAGCACTTTAATTGTGGAATGTATAACAAAGCAATAATAATAAACTGCTGACCTCTGCAGGTACCACTGTCAGGTTTAGTTTAAGAGTATGTACTAAATAACGACAAGGATTACAGAAACAACACCACCAAAAAGAGAAAAAGCTTAACCTCCAAGGGATTTTCAATGTTGATATTGAAAGGGGGTGAGCCGATGGCTGATAAATAAATAAATTTAAATATATTTGCTGACTTGAGATTAACAAATCAGTAATATATTTATCTGCCTGTATGGTAGGTGTAATTGACACTAGGGGGAGCTCTAACATTGTTCTACAGCAGCAACAATAATAAGGCTACCTGCAAATGTGCCTGTAAATGTGACATTTTTTGTTTGCAGGCTTTGTAAAAGAAGACGAAGAAAGGCTGATGCCAATTAACTAAAACAGCAATAACTTGCCAGATAAATCAACCAACCAGTTAGTCTGTCTATCACTAGTAGACACCTAGCATGTGACTACACAAGATGTTCTGGATAAACACCATCTATATGGTCACCAAGAATTGGAATTGCCTTGATGGCATTTAATAGTACACAGTCATATCAGAATATTATGCCCACTCCTGGTTTGGAATGAAATTGGCCTGGGACATTGCAAATGCCAAGTGACATAGTTTGCCGCATTTGTAAAAATAAGTGAGCACACCAGTCCATTGTACCAGAGTGTTCCAAGAGCCGCCATAGTGCAAGTGTTCCAAGAATGGACTTCTTGTGCATTGGGAGCCTCCCAACACCATAACAGTGGTGCCCCATGGACCACTGATGCCAGAGTAGAACAATGACTCCAATGAGTGGTATAGAGCAATCAATGTGCCATACTGGACCAGTTAACCTCTATAATGAAACATAAGCAATGAAAAAAGTGCAAGGGATCACCAGGTCATGTGGCATCTGTGACGGCTCAGGCCAAGTTCATTACAAACTATGTGTAGGGGGCAGCCGTGGCCTAGTGGTTAAGGATCTGGTCTGGTGACCTGAAGATCCCTGAGCAGGACACAAATGAAGTGCCCTTGAGCAAGGCGCCTAACCCCCAGCTGTAAGTCACTTTGGATAACAGCATCTGCTAAATGCCTCAAATGTGTAGTCATCATATTTTGATATGACTGTGTAATAATGATTAAATGAAACCATCCTCGACTCGAACCTCCTATTCAGTGCTGTATTATCAATCAAATGTATTAAACTACGGAGCTGAAAGACCCAAAACATTACTGCTCAGTGACTTACAGACTACAGATCTCTTTAGCTTGTCTTTGAAAGGTATGTGCATGTAAACATGTGAAGAGATCTAAAATGTTCTTTACACTATTTCTATTTATCAGGTATGTTAATACAGCGATGGTCCTGGATCTGGAATCTGGACAGAAGTGGCATTTCTTGTGTAGCTCATGGCTGGCCACTGATATGGGTTTGTACACCGTGGACAAAGTGTTCCCTGTAGCTACAGAGAAAGACTTAAAAGGTTTTAGGTGAGTACCTCAAATGTTCCAAAGAACTAGTGAAAATTTGGGATGTGAATTAATAGTCATCTTTCTTTTTTAGTAATATATTTTTCAGGAAGACAGCCAAAGATCTGTGTGATGGCCACCTCTGGTATTCTGTGGTCGGTCGTCCCGCCACTAGTAACTTCACTCGAGTGCAGAGAGTTTCCTGCTGTTTCTCCTTGCTGCTCTGCACCATGCTGACCAGCATCATGTTCTGGGGTGTTCCCACTGACCCCTCTGAGCAGAGCACAGAGTCGGGTAAAGTTATCTAGTACAATATAACTCAGTATATCAATCTGTGAAACCTTAATTAAGATCTGGATGTGATTTGAGCAAGTTGAGAGAACATCTTTTCTACACATGTAAAGCCTGAATCATCAGATGATTGACAGAAAACTCAAATTATTTGAAACTGGCTTGTTTACTTGAGCTTCTCACCAATAATGTGAAATGAAATCAGTGAATGGATGATCAAGACATCTTTAAAACTCAACTATGTATTAAATATACTTCAGTTCTAAAGTCAGGGGGCTAAATTTGGACTCCAAACATGTCTTAACTGTATCATTTTGAAGAATAGATCAAGAAGTGTCATATTCAACGTGTATGTTCCTCCGTACAGGTGAAATTAAGTTCAAATGGCAGCAAGTGATGATTGGCATCCAAAGTTCAGTCATCATGTTCCCCATCAACCTCTTAATTGTGAGCATCTTCAGACTCACTCGGCCACGAAGGAAGATCCTCCAGGAAGTAGCAGATCAGGAGTCTAAGCTTGGAGAAAAAAATGTTCTGGATGCTTTCCCACAGTGGTGTAAACAGACAGACATTACTGTGGAGTTTGTCATCAAAGTAAGTCTATTAATATATATATTTTTTGCTTAATATTATGAAGAAATACAGTGGTAACCCTACTTACGAGTTTAATCCGTGTAGGAGCCGAGCTCGTTAGCTGGTTTGCTCGTTAGCTGGATGCATTTTCCCCATAAGAATACATGTAAAACTGATTAATCCGTGTCAGCCGGCCAATATACAGTATACTTTAATATGCTAAATAATGTGTTTATATGGGTTTTTAAAACATAAACGAGATGACGACGGTGCTCGTGTAGGCTGGCGGCTAAGGAGGACAGGAGGACGGGCGTACGTGTATGGCATGGTTACACTTATCATATGAAAAGTAAAAGTAAAATGTATCTAACTTTCTTGTTCACTACCTTTTGCTACATTAGCGTTGCTATCAACAGGCACTTTCACTTTTACTGAACAGCGGTCAAAGGTATTGACTGACCTCTTCTTCGCCCTAGTGGTTTGGCATACTTGAAGAAATTTACGCTACTCGTTAGCTGGAATTTTAGTCGTTACCTGGAACAAAAATATTCCCAGATCTCAACTCGTTACCTGGAATACTATGTTAGTAGGAATGCTCGTAAGTAGGGTTACCACTGTATTAGTCTGGGACATTTAGTGTTAGACTGCACTTTACTAAACATGTACTCTCATTCAGAGCCATTATTATTAATGTATGACTGAATATGTGGAGTAAATCCAGAAAAGCACACATCTGTATCACATACAGACTGTTTTATATTCTATATATTTGAAATATTGGGCTAAAACTTCATTGGTAAACTGTTTACTGTGCCACTTCAAAAAAGTGATATTGTGAAAAAGTTCATTTGTGTTGATAACGTAATTCAAAAAGGTAAACTGTTAAAATATTATGCGAACAGCATCAACATTAAAACAACAAATGTTTGAAATGTGTACATTTTCATGTAATGAATATAAAATGTACGGTAACCGTTTACCTTTTTGAATTCAATTATGAACAAAAATGAAATTTTCATAAAAACATTTTTGCAGATGCACTAAAACGTCTTTGTATGTCTATATTATTGTTAGTTTTGGTTGGATGTTGATTAAACTTTGCTGTATACTGCTATTTGAAGTGTATATGTATTTATAGTTACCATCTTCCATCCATCCCTCCATCCAGGACATAAAACGAATAGTTCGCTCTCTCGCTAAAGTAGCGAGGCACCCCATTCCCAAGACTGAGCTTGAGTCTGACAGAACAGATATCAACGTTTTGTTGTCTCTGGTGGAAGAGATCATCCAACAGCAGGACTTCAGTTTTGGCAAATTTGGCTTTGAAGATGCCCAGAAGAAATTCTTTTCAGTGTACAGGTTCTACCGTCAACATCTTTACAAGCAGCTCCAGAATTTGGAAAAGCAGCTGCAGCTTCTGGGCCCTTCACAGTTGTCTAAGCCAGAGTGCTATAATCAAGCTGTGCAACAGATTCAGAGAATGAAGGAAAGGCTAGAACCCTACCTGAGCTCCAGCTCCATTCAGGAGCAGGTTGCATGTTTTGCCAGCCCAGCAGAAGGCAGCAGTGGAGGCAGTAAGAAGACTCTCTGTCAGAAAGGTTTGCCCTGGTGGTTTGTGTTTGTGGCCTGGTTTCTTGTGGCAGCCACAAGCGGAGTGTGTGCGTTCTACACCATGTTGTATGGGTTAAAATATGGAAAAGAGCGCTCCATTAGCTGGCTCATTTCAATAACCGTGTCTTTCTTTGAGAGCCTTCTTCTCACCCAGCCTGTAAAAGTAAGAGACTGGACAAAATCTCATGTTTCTCAGTAAATTAATTTTACAATGCTGTTGTTACTGTATTGACTGACATTTATTTGACAGGTACTTGGATTTGCTATCTTCTTTGCTTTAGTAGTGAAGTCTGTTGAAAATGAAGATGATGACGAGTATATTTACATGTTGAGCAATCAAGTGTTTACTTACTCAGGTGACTACAAACCATGCTATGAACTTTTTTGAATAAATCATGACGTGAAGAAGTCTTTTTTCAGAGGATAACATGTTGCTCTTTTCTGTAGATGATCCTGATGACATACACATTTCCAGAAGAGACAGCACATGTACCTTCTACCAACCTCCTCCTCCTTCTGATGTTGCAAAGATGAAGGACAACTTGATCAAAGAACAGAAAGCTTTTGCATTAATCAGAGAGATTCTCAGTAAGACACAGTGATCATTTGGTTTTAGTTATAATGAGCAGAGTGTTAGATCTGGTGTCACTTTATGGATAAGCTGTTTTAACCCACTATACACTCACTTGCCACTTTATTAGGTACACATACCTTGTATCTACGCTCATTGTCCATTTGAGCTTTTTTGACTATACAGGTACATTTTGCAGTTCTAAGGTTACAGACTGTAGTTCATCTGTTTCTCTGTAAACTTTGTTCAGTGTTTTCTAATGACCAGATCACCCACAGGACCAACAAAGTGGTGGGGTGGTGGATCATTCTCAGTACTATAGTGACACTGTGTCCACTTACTCTCCACTCTGACACACCTGCCTTGTTGGTCCATCTTGTAGATGTTAAGTCAGAGACGGCAGCTCATCTGTTGCTGAACAGTTGGTATTGGTTCTCTAGTCCTTCACTGCTGCTCACAGGACACTGTTGGCTGGATAATTTTGGTTGATGCACTACCAAAGTCAGTGTCACTGCAGTGCTGAGAATGATCCACCCAAACTGTACCTGCTTTGTGAGGGTCCTGATCATTGAAGAACAGGTGAAATGAGACTAATAAAGTACACAGAGAAACAGATGGACTACAGTCTGTAATTGTAGAACTACAGAGTGAGTGTAGATACAGGGTATGTGTATCTAATGATGTGGTCAGTGATTGTAGGTTATTTAAAATGTCCAAATGAATACTGTCTGATGAAACTCAGCAGATGCTTGCAAGTGTTAAGGTTATGACCAGGATGGATTGATCCAAATCCAAGAAATCTAGATGTTCTCAATCAGCAAAGACATGTTTGGACTCTAAATATGATTTGGTTGATTGACAGCATCTATATTAAGTGGAAAAATAAAGTGTAAATATGATTTTTCAGTAAAGCATACCTATCATATTTTGTTGATTGTAATAATGTCCACAAAGCATCTGCAATGGGCTTTCTAACTAAATACATGTTTTCTTTGTAGTTTATTTAGGGTTTCTATGCATGTTACTTGTGGCTGCATATGGTCAGAAGGATCCAAATGCCTACTTCCTCACTCATCACATTCAGCAAAGCTTCAGGAATGGCATCTCGGAGACTATGAGCCAAGAAGATGTGTTTACTTGGACAAATTCCACACTCCTCAAGAGCCTCTTTGGACAACGTTCAGGTTATTCTGCAGCCTTAATATGAAAGACTGTATTTGAATACTGTAAAATTTTGGTCATGCCATGGACAGCATATGAGTCTTATGAGATCTATTTATACCTCATCAGGTTTCATCACTGACGGAAACTCTAAGCTTGTAGGGAATGCTCGTCTCCGTCAAGTTCGTGTAGAGAAGAACTCCTGCAAGACGGCCAGTCCCATGTGGCGCTCTGTTCCTGATTGTTATGCTCCATACTCCTGGGATGTGGAGGATATGGGCTCTTATGGTCCTGGCTGGAACAGCTCAGTAAATGTAAACATGTCTTTTCCTCTGCTCATGGCCTGGCAGTACCAAACTCAGTCCAGACTCAGAGCGCACCCTGTGTGGGGTGGAGTGGCTCTGTACAGAGGTGGAGGTTTTGTAGTGGACCTGGGACCTTACCAGGAAAATGCAAGCAGGTGAAATTTTTGGGTTAGTGAAATCTAAAAAGCCATGTAGTTCACAGGGTTCCAGACTGTAAATGTGTAATCTGTTCTTCTCCAGTGTGTTACAGTACCTATTTGACAACACATGGCTGGATGTATACACGCGGGCAGTGTTTGTTGAATTTACTGTGTACAATGCCAATGTCAACCTCTTCTGCATTGTGACATTGATGTTAGAGACTACTGCAGTGGGTGAGGAACATTACAGAGACTAAAAAAAGTCAGCCCAACTTAAAATTTAAGCTAGATTTTGATTGAGGGCAAAAGAACAATGGAAACAGAGATAGCATAATATACATTTTATATCAATTTTATTTTTACACGTGTGTAAAGGCACCCAAAATAGGATGAGGCTGGCGTTGGATTTATCTTCATGTCTTCATCACTTTTTGTTTTATGAAGACATGGAAAAAGTGTTTGAATCTGCTGAATCTGTTCTACAGGCTGAATACACTATGAAGGTGTTTGGAACATTACTGTCTCCAAATGGATAAAAAAGACCCTCACTCCTTGCAGATACAAGTTCAGTGATGCCAACAAGCCATTTTTGTTCTACATAGTTGTATATGGTTTGATTTTACCTAAGTTTTACCACTATTCTACCACAGTTATACCACACTCTAGAACCATGAACATTCAAAGAACCCAAAGGGTTTTTTGCATGATGAAAGTGTTCTTCAAATTGATGAGGAATGTGCTGTAGATGGTTTTATATACAGTGCCAGTCAAAGGTTTGGACACCTTCTGGAAATTCAGTGGTTTTTCATTACGGTAATTAAAAGTTAACAGCTGTGTCTTGACAAGAGTTCATGACTTGCATTTCTTGCCTCTTAATATGTTTGAAGAATCTAAAATCTAAAACATGTTTTGGTTTGTTTAAAACTTTTAAGTTTACTACCTGATTACTACATGTTTACTACATGTGTTCCTTCATAGTCTGGATGACTTCAGTATTCATTTACAGTGTAGGATAAATAATAAAAACATTAAATGAGTATGCATTTTTTTAAAAATGGTTCTATATAGCATCAAAAACTTGACATCGTAACTACAGCAGAACCCTTTTGGTATATATATATATCATATCCTATATAGATCCATTTTCAAAAAGGTTCTGTATAGGACTATCTACACAACTTTCCTCATCAATCTGAAGAACCCTTTGTCTATGGGAAGGGTTCTTTGAGTGTTCATGGGATTATATTCTATTTACTAAAGAACCCATGAAGAAACATCTTTTAAGAGTGTGCTTAATTTAAAAAAGGGTTTAGATCTTCTGACTAAACAAAGAAGTTTAAGTTGAATTGACTAAAATAAAGGAGTGCAGTAAGGTGACTTAAAATTTTAAGTTGGGCTGATGTAGATTTTTTTTAGTGTAGTATACTGTAAAGATATTTGAATGGTCTCTTAAAGATGATGTCATTCTTATTATTTCACAGGAGCATTCCAGTATCGCTGTGAGCTACAGAACGTTCGCCTTTATCAGGCCACAGACAACATTTATGTGCTGGCCTGTGAGGCCATTTATTTCCTTTTTGTTCTTTATTATATGTTTTTGCAGGTAGGTCCTCTGCTTCGTCTGTTCAACATTCCAATAATAAACACGTCCAGGGCCCCGAGTGGCTCAGCAGGCTAAGACGCTGACACTATGACCAGAACATCGCAAGTTCGAATCCTGGTCATGCTGTTTGCCATCAACAGCCGGGGCACAAGAGAGCAAAAATTGGCTGTGCTCTCTCTGGGTGGGTAGATGGCGCTCTCACTCTCTCCCTATTACTTACACATTGCAATATCAGCTGGCTCAGGCATCTACTGATTGGTCCATTCAGAGCTGGGAATCCTGCACTTTCCTCTGAGCGTGTTGGCTCCCTAGTGACGGTGTATCAGCAGTAGTTCGAAAAGATACTGTGGCCGTATCACACACAGCGGAGGAGGCTTGTGCTTGTCTTCACCTTCCTAGAGTCAGTAACAGTGCAAAGTGATGGGGAGAGTCCCCCTAGCGGATGGGATGGGTTAATTGGCTACTACTACTACATTAGGAAGGGGAGAAAATTAGCAAAAATTAAAAAAGAAAGAAAGACGTCCATTGAAACTGCTTTTGTCCTTCAACATGTACTGATTAAAGCTCTGCTCTTGATTATCTTAACAGTTGAAGTTAGTGAAGCAGCAGAAATGGGAGTACTTCAGGAAGAAATGGAATCTTTTTGAACTGACTCTCATTCTTTTAAGTTGGACCGCTTTATCTGTGTTCATCAAGAGGCTGGTGCTGGGAAGCCAGGATCTGAAGTATTACCAGGACCACAGAAACCAGTAAGAGGACATTAAGTTTTTCTGCATGTACTTTCTTCATGAAACACTCATGAATTCAACAATAGTATAAAGGTTTCAAAAAGGTTCTGTGAAGCAATGCTACAGCAGTATCACTTCTTTTAAGAGTCATTCATTCAAGTCATTCATTCAAGAGTGCCCCCAGAGTGTCCATGGGGCACCACTTAAGTCTCCCTCCTGGAGGCCAAAGTCCACACACAGGTCACCCAAAGTACAAAAGCTCTCTGGTGCGCAACGTTCGCCGCTGCAAACCACCATCTACACATACACACACACACACACCCGGCCAACATCTCATATATTATATAGATTCATTACACACAGAATGTCTATATTTCAAGCGTTTATTTCTTTTAATGTTTATATTTATAGTCTACAGCCAATGAAAACCCAAAAGTCAGTATCAAAAACAAAAATGTAAAAAAAAATTTAAAAATATTTTTAATACATAAATGTTGTTCTACTGAAATGTTTGTACAGTATATACATTCAGTACTTGGTTGGGGCTCCTTTTGCATGAATTACTGCATCAGTGCTGCATGGCATTGATGTGATCAGCCTGTGTCACTGTTGAGGTGGTATGGAAGCCCAGGTTGCTTTGATAGCGGCCTTCAGCTCGTCTGCATTGTTGGGTCTGGTGTCTCTCATCTTCCTCTTGACAGTAGCTCATAGACTCTCTGTGGGGTTTAGCTCAGGTGAGTTTACTGGCCAGCACAGTGATACTGTGGTTATTAAAGCAAGTGCTGGTACTTTTGGCAGTGTGGGCAGGTGCCAAGTCCTGCTTCATAAATGAAACTGAACCTTGGACTCTGTGCCTCATCACTCTTCTTGCAGACTTCAAGAGTTTCAGGGGTGGCTTTATTTTAGGAATGCAGGTATTTGAATAATTTGAGATACTGGATCTCTGATTTTCATGAGCTATTAGCCAAACTGATAAACAGTCAAATAAAATGGGCTTAAGATCCATCACATTACATGTAGAATATAAAATGACATTTGACCTTTTTGAGTTAAATTCTGATTATTTGTTGATGCAAATGTCCAAGTCAAGAACCATTATGTAACCTTTACTTTTAAGAGTGTACATTGTCATTTTCTGTCTGTTTATTAGGTTCCCAAGTTTCTACGAGACTGCTGCAGCAGAATTAACCCTGGGGTATATCATAGCTTTCCTGGTTCTGCTGGCCACCATAAAAATGTGGCACCTGATGCGCCTCAACTCAAAACTGAACATGATCACCTCTGTACTACAGCGGGCATGGACTGACATCTCCAGCTTCATTGTGGTCATTGTCATCATGTTGCTGGCCTTCTCTGTTCTTGTGAGGGTCCAACAGTGAACACACTTCTAGAAATATCCATCATTAGTTACTGAGAGATGCACCTCAGAGTTTTTAAACTGGCTAAAATAGGACCAGTAAAATGTCATTAATGATATACAGTTTACACCAATCAGCCATAACTTTAATACTACCTTTGTATCTACACTCATCATCCATTGTTAAATATCTGCACTAACCACAATTACAGACTGTAGTTTATCCGTTTCTCTGTATACTTTGTTGACCTCCTTTCACCCTGTTCTTCAACGGTCAGGACCCCCACATAGCAGCTATTATTTGGGTGGTGGGTAATTGTGTGTCACTGTGACCCTGATGTAGTGGTGGTGCATTAGTGTGTGTTGCACAGCACTGTTATCTGATCCTCTTGTACCACCACATCAGCTGAGAATCATCCACCACTTTGATAAAATGGATAATGAGCATAGAAACAAGCAGGTGGTTTCAATGTAATGGCTGTTTATCATATAGTAGATATAAACAGTGGGAACTGACCAAGAATTGTCAGATTTTTTAATCAAAACATTTGGTAGATTTTAGGTAAAATCTGTCAGGTTGCATTTCTTGCCGGTTTATAATATGACGTCATGAGCCATATAAAGTCATAAACAGCATAATTACATATGTCTCACTGTGATGAAGTAGCCAGTTTCATCTTTTTAATATTTTTATTAAAATATCTTTATTTTGATATTGATATTTCAAATCCTGTTTGTCCCATTATAACACACACATTTGTAGAAAGTTACAGAAATGTGTGATTCTGTTTTAAGGGTGTAGCTCACAGTATTAAAAGTCTACAGAAAATTCAGGATAAAATTAAAGACTCGTGATCAGTGCTCCCTTAATTTATACATCTGTCTTTTTCCTATCAGAGTAATTTGCTGTTTGGCTGGAGGCTGTATTCATACAAGACACTTATAGATGCAGCGATGGCTGTGGTCAGCTTGCAGCTTGGCATATTTGATTACAATGAGGTAGGAGAAGACTTTAGTGATGGTTTACGAAGTAAAGGTTGACTAATTACATCGTCCATTTGTTGTCACATGCAGGTTTTGGATGTGAGCCCAGTGCTTGGTTCATTCATGATTTGTTCTTGCATCATCTTCATGACGTTTGTGGTGCTGAACCTCTTCATCTCGGTCATCCTATTATCATTCAGTGAAGAGCGACAAAACCACAAGGTACCATACAATAAGCCATGTTTAACCTGTACAGATTTAACAGTGAGGTCCAAAAGTCTGAGCACTAAAACACATTATAATAACTCCCCATGCAAAAAAATTGTCACCTTGCGTGTCTAAGGTGGTAGGAAAGTCAGGCTATAAATACCTGCGGGTTTTGCAACAGGATTCATAGATTGAGAACAATGCAGTGACTGTCTCGTTGAAAACGGGTCACAAAGCAGATGTTAGTGTTTGGCTAAAAGGAGTGATTGTATTTGGGCACCAAAGGCCCAAGTGTAAAGAAGCTGAATTTGCAAGTGTGTTGTTGAAGCATATAGTCATACCAGCAGTGACAAAAATCCAAACAGGAAAATCTCCTCCAAATCGACAAAAATGGATCCCAGCTTTTCAATGCAGACTCAGACTTTTGAACCTCATTAGATATTTATTTCCTAACAGCCTGAATCAGGAGTGTCCAATCCTTGTCCTAAAGATCTACCAAGTTCAGCTCCAACCTAACACACCTGATCCAGCTAATGAAGTGTTTCAGGATCTTTCCAGAACTGTACATCTCCAGGACCAGGACTGGGCACCTCAGTCTAAAGGCACAGGCTTCAAATATAAATGACCATAAGCCAGTATTCATAAGCCAGAGTGCAACAAAAATATTTTTCCTTAAAAATACAAAATATCCCTAAGTGACATTATAGCCAGCTTTCTAAATAATCTCTAAGACTTATAAAATTCTCTCATCACCAGGCTTCTGACGAGGAGGAAATTGTGGACCTGATCCTTCTGAAGATATGCAACTTTTTTGGAATCAAAACTAAGAAGAAATAATAAAAAACACCATCACATACATCATTTTTTCTGTGTGTTGGGTAATTCACAAAACAGAATTTATAAGGAAGAAGAATCTTCTACTCTTTTCCCATTTCTCGTTTGACTTTGGGATTAAGTCATCCAGCTAAACTGAGAAATCCTGCTTTGTGAAATACTCACCCTGGTAATTTGACAAATGTTTAATTTTTTATAAGGCCTAGCCACAAATTATTATACTGAGGCCACATAATTTACAAGTTTCTAGAAATCTATTTTGTGCTAACAAAATGCTTAATATTTTAACAGAATTAATTTTTGTGCCACAAGAAACATAACTCTGAGCACAAAATATTAATTTATAGTCAATGTACTATCTTCTGCCCTCAGTATAATTATTCATGGCCAACATCACCATAAAGTCACTGTAGATCAATGCTGCCACTTTAGTTGTTCAAACTCCATGACACTTATAATATTTACATTTCCAAAACACAAACTTTACTGGGAAAATGTTGGTCTTTAATTTCTACAAATAAAATACAACGGGGAAGGGACATCATACAGTTTAATTATGTGATACACTTGTCACTGCTCTTTATTTATTGGAAAAACATATCCAAGCTATTTTACCAACAATGTCTGAACCAGTTCTTCAGGACAGATAGGAGGCCTGTTTGGTGACTGTGCTCAACTTTTCTGAATGTAGTGAACAAAAAGTGTATTCATCTTCATTAGCAATAAAATATGACTACAGCTGAACCTTGCTTTGGGCTTGAACATGAAACAGGATGTATTTCACTGGTCTTTTAACAGCAGTACAGATGCAAACAAGCAGTATCAGTTAAGGACACAAAGCTAGAAAATATCCTTTTCAAAATGAACTCTTGCCACTTTTTTTTTTTACTCAAAACGCAAAATGAGAAGTCCTCTATAACAAAAGAGACAGACGCCTGACTAAACCTGCAGGAAACTCAAAATTCTTTCCCAGTTTAGCCAAGATTGTGTCAGTCCATGTCAGGATTTAAAGTTCATTTCTTTTCCTTTTTGTCATCTTTCTTCACTGCTGCATCACCTTTCTCCTTTTCCTTGTCCTTGTCTTTATCTTTGTCCTTGTCTTCTTTCTTCTCCTTCTTGCTGTCATCTTTCTCTTGGCCCTCTTTCTTCTCTGCGTCACGATTGGCGATTTTGTTATTGATGAGATTGTGGAGGGCCACGACAGAGCGGATGAGCGAGGCAAGGTAGACCACAAGCATCTGGTCATTTGTCTTGAGGTAGAAGGCTTTAATGAACTCCTGCAGGTTTACATCAGGTAACAAGTTGAATACGTCCTGCAGCTGGTAGATGATCTGATGGTTGATGGGCAGTTTGCCTGTTGCAACTTTCTCCAGGTAGCTCTTGATGTCTAACAGCTTGGAGTTAAGGCCTTTGAGACCGTGTACCTGATTGGTTATGCGCTGAGACAAGGTGCCTACAGTTGTGTCTTTGATGTCCCTGTAAGACACCATAAGGAAAATCACTCGCTTGACCTTAATTGACATTTCACTTTATTTACTCATAAAAGTTTTACTAGCCTGTAAAATATAAGCCTGTAATCTTACCGAAGCAGATGTTCAACACCAACTTCCTCTGCCTCTTCAGCTCCAATCTCACTGGTAACATGCTCAAACGTTTTAGATGTGGGAGTTCCATCCTACAAGAGTGCATTGAACAATTATGAATTGTTAAGTCTACTAAACTCAAATTCACCAACCACTCTTAAGAAGACATTTCTTCTTAATAACCAATTTTCATGAAGATTCTAACATTTAAGAATGTTGTCTTTGGGATTTGTTATTAAGTAAGAATAGAATCTACACACACTAAACACACATTTAGGTGCTGACATTTGTGTGCAAAATAACTAATTAATGCATTTTCTTCAATTCACCAGTTGTACAATATTATAGGATTTAATTTCAATATTTGAGAAAAACAATTAAGGTGAAATTAAGACGATACTGGTGAATGACGACCAATGTATTTTTTAGTACGTGGGCAATTTTTTTTATGTGCAAGGATGAGTTCAGACTCATCAGCTTTGATGTGATGAAAATGAACCATCGTGCCATTCAATGAAGTCTTGCGCAACTATTGTGTCTTTCTGCTGTCTATGCAGGAATATTTGTGTTGTGCAAAATTCAAGAACAAACTTACATCATGCACCTCCTCCACAGAGATGTAGGCTTCAGTTGGCAGCCCCAAGTCTTTAGGTTTCACATCAATAATAACTAAAACCTATCCAAAACACACACAAACAAATAATACAATTATTATTAATACATTTTAAAGGCATAGAAATCACATATATGACCAAGCTACTCAATTTAATAAGACTGTTGCATACCGAGTTTGCACAGTATTGCTTCATAAGTTCATTGATGGCAATATCATTTTTGTGCAGTTTAGGCCCAGTGTGGTACCAGCCAACTATCCTTTCTCTGGCTATAAATAAAAAAAACATAAACATTAATTACATTCTACTGTTTTGTGCCTCAATACATAACTTGTAAAACCTACTTTACATAAGTCTTACCGTTGACTTTCTTGAACATGCCATACATATTCTCCAGGTAGTCATGGTCCAGAAACCATACAGAATCATCCTTATCATCTTCATCAAAAGGCACTGTTAAATAATTTACATTTTAGTTTTAATAACATGTATGTAAACACTGAATATAATGGGACAATACCATACAAATAAACTAACCTGCAAAGCTGTTGGAGACATCAAGAATTTTCTTCTGCCAAGAGCCAAGTAGTACACCCACAACTCGCTTCTGACTTCCAACTTTTCCAATTCTACATCGACAACAAACAACCATACACATGAATAATCTCTTTGTTTCACTAATAGATACATTTACCATGGATGTGTAAGACAAGAACAAAAGCTTAAGTAAACCAGGCTAATGCCAGCTAAACTGCACTTTACACTTATTGAACCTTTTAAGCCCCACTGTGCTTTTTCCATCTGAATTTGCATGTGCAAATTTTAGAGGTCTTACACTACAAAAACACAAGAAGTTGAAGATAGATAAATAGATAGATAAATAAATAAATAAATAAATAAATAAATAAATAAATATATATATTTAGGATTTTAGGATGAATTTGCATGCCCAAA
>BRDA01012177.1:27996-37274 GCA_036984385.1 Crenuchus spilurus
GTTGCTTTTTCTAAAATTTTTCAGAGTTTATGCTTCTGCAATAAAAAATACATTTATTATAAGGCTTTTAACATATTTTAACTAGGGGTGGCAATAATTATGGAGGGCGCTGTATATACCTGTCTCACCTGTTCATTATATACCTGTCTCATCTGTTCATTATATACCTGTCTCACCTGTTCATTATCCACCTGTCTCACCTGTTCATTATATACCTGTCTCACCTGTTCATTATATACCTGTCTCATCTGTTCATTATTCACCTGTCTCACCTGTTCATTTTCCATCTGTCTCACCTGTTCAGTATTCACCTGTCTCACCTGTTCATTATATACCTGTCTCACCTGTTCATTATCCACCTGTCTCACCTGTTCATTATCCACCTGTCTCACCTGTTCATTATCCACCTGTCTCACCTGTTCATTATTCACCTGTCTCACCTGTTCATTATTCACCTGTCTCACCTGTTCATTATATACCTGTCTCATCTGTTCATTATATACCTGTCTCACCTGTTCATTATATACCTGTCTCACCTGTTCATTATCCACCTGTCTCACCTGTTCATTATCCACCTGTCTCACCTGTTCATTATCCACCTGTCTCACCTGTTCAATATTCACCTGTCTCACCTGTTCAATATTCACCTATCTCACCTGTTCATTATCCACCTGTCTCACCTGTTCATTATCCACCTGTCTCACCTGTTCATTATATACCTGTCTCATCTGTTCATTATATACCTGTCTCATCTGTTCATTATATACCTGTCTCACCTGTTCATTATCCACCTGTCTCACCTGTTCATTATCCACCTGTCTCACCTGTTCATTATCCACCTGTCTCACCTGTTCAGTATTCACATGTCCCACCTGTTCAGTATTCACATGTCCCACCTGTTCAGTATTCACATGTCCCACCTGTTCATTATCCACCTGTCTCACCTGTTCATTATCCACCTGTCTCACCTGTTCATTATCCACCTGTCTCACCTGTTCATTATCCACCTATCTCACCTGTTCATTATCCACCTATCTCACCTGTTCATTATCCACCTGTCTCACCTGTTCATTATCCACCTGTCTCACCTGTTCATTATATACCTGTCTCACCTGTTCATTATATACCTGTCTCATCTGTTCATTATATACCTGTCTCACCTGTTCATTATCCACCTGTCTCACCTGTTCATTATCCACCTGTCTCACCTGTTCAGTATTCACCTGTTCATTATTCACCTGTCTCACCTGTTCATTATATACCTGTCTCATCTGTTCATTATATACCTGTCTCGCCTGTTCATTATCCACCTGTCTCACCTGTTCATTATCCACCTGTCTCACCTGTTCAGTATTCACCTGTCTCACCTGTTCATTATCCACCTGTCTCACCTGTTCAGTATTCACATGTCCCACCTGTTCATTATCCAGCTGTCTCACCTGTTCATTATTCACCTGTCTCACCTGTTCATTATTCACCTGTCTCACCTGTTCATTATTCACCTGTCTCACTTGTTCAGTATTCACCTGTCTCATCTGTTCAGTATTCACCTGTCTCATCTGTTCAGTATTCACATGTCCCACCTGTTCATTATCCACTTGTCTCACCTGTTCATTATCCACTTGTCTCACCTGTTCATTATCCACCTGTCTCACCTGTTCATTATCCACCTGTCTCACCTGTTCATTATTCACCTGTCTCACCTGTTCAGTATTCACCTGTCTCACCTGTTCAGTATTCACATGTCCCACCTGTTCATTATCCACCTGTCTCACCTGTTCATTACTCACCTGTCTCACCTGTTCATTATCCACCTGTCTCACCTGTTCATTATCCACCTGTCTCACCTGTTCATTACTCACCTGTCTCACCTATGCAGTATTCACATGTCCCACCTGTTCATTACTCACCTGTCTCACCTGTTCATTATTCACCTGTTCTGTATTTACCTGTATTACTTGTCTCAACTACATATCTCTCACCTGTCCTCAGTCCTCCTTTCTCAGCCATCTCAACCACCTGTTGTACCTGACTTCACCTGCCTCACTTACCTCTCATAAAAATCTCTCATATCTCACTTGTCTTTACTCATGGTCTCACCTGTCAGTACACCTGACTCACCTGTGCATTTGAAGTGCACTCTCTCCAGCAACGTGTGCACCACATTCATCTCGTTATCTGCCCACAGCAGACACAACCCCCCCTCTGGAGGAGAGTTGGGGTGGAGCTTGATGAAGGCCACGCCCTCTCCGTCCATGCTGTCATCAGTAACGTGCAGGCTGAAGATGTAGGATTCTTTGTCCCGGAGTTTTCCCTTCCTCAGAACCAGGTTCATGCTGTCCTGGGCTGTGGTGGTGGTGTTATTGTCCAGAACCAGCGTTTCACTATTATTATTCACCACCGTCCATCTCTGTGGGAGAACCAGAGCACACAGACGTGAAGAGAAATGAACATGTCATAGCAAACTAATGCTGCTGCCTCTGAGAATACAAAGAATTTATAATGTAGGAGATAAGCAGACTGTTTATCTCACCACTAGTCGTATAGAGTTTCTCACTTTGCAAATGCACCAGAACAAACAGTAGTGCACATAAAAAGACTATTAAAGAGGACAAAACAAACAATTAAAACAAATAAAATGAAATGAATTATATTCATAAAAGGAAATAATGACACAATGAGCTTAAATCCTGAAAAGCCTGTTTCTGTGCAGTCTGTGCTGATATACACTGCATGTTTCTATTTCCAGACTCTATCATTAGTCAAAATCTGACACTATGATACATGCACTTTTCTGCATTCTAGACTGAAGCAGCATTCTAGAATAGAGCCATGTTCTACAATGAAGCAGCATTCTAGAATAAAGAGGCTTTTAAACATAAAACAGCTTTCTAGAACAAAGCAATATTCTAGAATAAAGAAGTGGTCTAAAATAAGCCAGCGGTCTACAATGAAACGTCATTCTAGAATAAAGCATTGTTCAGGAATAAAGCAGTGGCCTACAATGACGCACCGTTCTAGAATGAAGCATTGTTCTGGAATGGCCCAGTTGTACAAAGACATTGTTCTAGAACGAACCAGGACTACAGGAAAAAAAAAATCCCTGTTCTAGAATAGAGCAGTGTTCTACAATGAAACGTCATTCAAGAATAAAGCATTGTTCAGGAATAAAGCAGTGGTCTACAATGACGCATCATTCTAGAATGAAACATTGTCCTATAATGGCCCGGTTGTACAAAGACAGTGTTCTAGAACGAACCAGGACTACAGGAAAAATCCCTGTTCTATAACAGAGCAGTGTTCTACAATGAAACATGTTTCTAGAATAACGCATTGTTCGGGAATAAAGTAGTGGTCTACAATGACGAACTGTTCTAGAATGAAGTGTTCTACAGTGGCCCAGTTGTACAAAGATGGTGTTCTAGAACAAAGCAGGACTGCAGGAAAAAAAATCCCTGTTTTAGAATAAAGCAGTGCTGCAATATGAGCACAGTTTTACAATCACATGGTGCTCTAGAATAAAACAGTGTTCTAGGAAAAAAAAAATCAAAGCAGCACTATAGAACGAAACACTAATCTAGAACAAAGAGGTGGCCTAGAATTATGAATGATGCACATAACAATCACAACAGTGACTGTAATACATAAGTGATCAGTCCGTCTGTCTCCATGTTCAGTTCAGAGACGATGTGAACAGTCTGGTAACTGTGTGTAATAATAACACTGGGCCTAGCACACACAGCTAACCTCTGTGGAATGTATCATAATGATGACATCATCCCCTACACCCACTCTGGGCTATTCTGGGGTGATGACATCAGATGTAAACATTTGGAGAGAGAGAGAAAGAGAATAAAGGCTCTGCTCGGTTCCTCTGAACCCCACACAGCACCTTCGTACATTAAAGAAAATTTTTTTTAATGTTTTTTTTCAGTTTATTCTGGTTTAAATTTGTCTCTGATGTCTACGTAGACTGTATGACTTGAGTGAGTCACTCTTCAACCCTATAATTTGGCCTCTTGCTGAAACAAACTGTTTTGCCTTTTACATTGAGCTCAATTATTTTTTAATGAGCTCTGCTATGATTGGCTGGATGGACAATAACAATCTGAGAAATGAAGCCGCACTGAAAGTGACAGTGCAGGGAAAGGACAGAGTATGCAAGAGAAGTGTGGCTGAGGAAAGAAGGAAGAAATGCAAAGAGAGAGGAGAGACAAGACATGCATAATATGGAAGAGAAGTGTCTGAGAGAGGAGGTGAGTGAAATGAGAGGAGAGCTGAGGAAAAACAGAGAGGAGAGACAAGACATGCACGGTATGGAAAAGAAAAGTCAGAGAGAGGAGGTGAGTGAAATGAGAAGAGAGCTGAGGAAAAACAGAGAGAGAGGAGAGACAAGACATGCACGGTATGGAAGAGAAGAGTCTGAGAGAGGAGATGAGGAAAAACAGAGAGAGGAGAGACATGCCATGCATGGCATAGAAGAGAATCTGTCAGAGGAGGTGAGTGGAGTGAGAGGAGAGCTGAGGAAAAACAGAGAGGAGAGATAAAACATGCACAGTATGGAAGAGAAGTGTCTGAGAGAGGAGGTGAGTGACATGAAAGGAGAGCTGAGGAAAAACAGAGAGAGAGAGGAGAGACAAGACATGCACGGTATGGAAGAGAAGAGTGAGAGAGGAGATAAGTGGAGTGAGAGGAGAGCTGAGGAAAAACAGACAGAGAGGAGAGAGACAGCTGCACGGCATAGAAGAGAAGTGTCTGAGAGAGGAGGTGAGTGAAGACAAAATCTGCTGTAAATGGAATAGATGTGGACGTTCACCTGGGAACTAAAAATGTAAAGTTTGGCGTGGTGGAAATGGTCCGTTTTTGTGATGTCACAAAATCCAGAATGTTTAAATATTTCCACCTCTGTACCCTAGAGTAGTTCAGGTCTTAGATCAAGATTTTAAAACCAATATTAGTGATTATTTGAAGCGTTCTGTGAGATTTTAAAGAATAAATATAAGTATCTTTGTTCACTATTCTCTACATATGCAATGTTTGAATTATTTCCCTATTTATTCATATCAATTATGGCTAATTTTATAACCTTGATAAGGTGTACAATTAGTAAATAAAGACTCATTTTATACATTTATCTCCTTTCATATTACAGGAAACATGGGCTGTGAACTCCTGACTGCTTGTGTAATAATAGCTACAAGAGAAGAAAAAGATGCTTTGGAGGAAAAAATCCCGAGTCCCTCTGGTCAGTTCATGACCTCATCCCTCTCTCTTTAAAAGCCTGACACTCTCAGTCCAAACATCATGTGCTCTTCTGCTCACAGCACCATTCCCAGCATGCCCCTTGAGACGTGAGCTCATAACGTTTGACGGTGAGCTCTGGGGTTAAATGAGGTGATATTAAAAACCAACACATTCACTACTGGAAGCTGATCTCCAGCTTTATCCCGTCTGGCGAGCACTTACACAGTGAGCACACGCATGCCTGGAGTTATGGACAGCCCTGGCACCTGGGCAGCAGTTGGGAGGATTAGGTGCCTTGGATGCTAAAGACGTTCACATACGTTCCCTCTCTAAAGAAGTGGTGGCACAATGTTCTCAAGAAAGAAAGTGAAAGTAAAACTGGAAGTCGGTCATGCCAGGAAAGCGGAAACGTCCCAGAGGAGGGACACACCCACTGTGGGAGGAGTTAGGGGTCAACTGATGGGGAACAAACTCCAGCCTTGTCATGTGTGTACGGTGTGTATCTGTTGTGTGTACGGTGTGTATCTGTTGTGTGTACGGTGTGTATCTGTTGTGTATATGCTGTGTATTCTTACCCCTCTGTATGAACCCTGGCAGTTGCTGCAGGTTCCAGCCAGATAAACGTACGAGTTCTGACTGATCTCATAACGAGACTGAGCCTTACACGAGACACACTCCAGAGACACGATGGGGATGCGACCACTCTTCACACACACCTGAAAGAGAGAGAGAGAGAGAGACAGAGAGAGAAAGTTTTAGAACATCATCCAGACATTGTCTCTTTCAAGACAATGCTAAAGCACATACTGCATCCATCACAACAGCATAGCTACACAGAAGAGTCAGAGTGCCTGCTGTCCAAACCATCTTTGGCGCATCACGAAATGAAAAATCGAGCAAAGACCCAGAACTGTTGAGCCGCTAGAAGGCTACATCACACAAAAATGGGAATTGGTCCAGTAATTGGTCTCCGCACTTCCCAAATGTTTACAGACTGGTGTTAAAAGAAGAAGGGATGCTACACTTTTAGCCCTAATGATAAAAATTCAAAACAAATGCAACTGAATCACCATCTGCACATGTTCACTCTATTAGAGGATTGATATTTTTATCAGTAACTCTGTATACATGGTGAAGACAGATTGCCAACAGAAAACACTGTTTTCAATGAAGCAGTGATGGAAAAATCTGCCAATGGGTACATTCAGTGCGCACATTTCCAGCAGTGCCAAAATATGCCAAAGTAAAAGGAAAAATTGGCTGAATGTAGATGCATGTTCCTTTGGAGTAGCGTTAGAAGGCATTTATTCATGTAGTCCAAAGCAAATGTGCATTTTAATAAGGATAATTGCCTAAATCTGACAATTCAGACTGGTGGGCAATGACCAAAAAGAAATGTGGCATTTAGCATATAAAGCACATAATTTAGACTTTCCTTATTTGTATTGTGATATACAAGTGCAACTCTCAAAATGATAAAAAGTTAATTTTTGTTCATTGTTTAATTAAAACAAGTAAACTGTCCTACATTTTATATTTATTACACATAAAGTAATACATTTAAACTTTTTTTAGTTTTAATGTTTATACTGTTTGTACAGCAACTCCAAACTGTGAAATATTCTCATTTCAGTGTCAAAACAGTAAGAGTGTCATAAATCTATATTTTGATTAAATCTGCTCTAAACTGATATGTTGTGAAAAAACACTCTAAACATTTCTAGCCAAGACTTTTGAGCTCTGAACTGAATAAACAGAGGTGTTGGCTACACACTGCTCATTACAGTTTTTAGACATTGAATGTGGTTTTATTTCAAAAAGCTTAATTAATGTGAGGTGACACTCTGTTTTCCACTAACTCTACATTGAATTTTTATGAGATGTTATGAGAATAGAGGTCTATTGTTCGGCTTCACCTCAGGTGAGAGGTCTTTGTTCAACACACATTCCACAGATTCCTGGCCACTGGAACCCACCAATGGAATGTCCAGAATTACCATGTCATTATCATATGAATGACAGCTCACATTGTTGGCGGGAAAATATGTGCGACTGTCTGACTCACTCTCACAGACGTGCTTCTGCTTATTTAAGCTCCTCTCACAAGAACATAAAAATATATAATTCAAGCTATGTACATATTTGAAAAGTAGACCCTTTAAGGTTTCCGGGGTATGTTTAGTTTTGTTTTTAGGATCAAATCTATCAGTTATATAAGTGTTTATGCAGAATTTTGTTAACATGTTGCAGACGAGACAGCCCACTACTGAGGGGTGAAATATGTAGCTTAATGTGTAATGAATAGAAAATATAGTTTATGTTTTTAATGAAATTTTCAACAAATGAACTTTTACACAAAATTCAAACATTTTTAATGTTAGTGTATTGTGATAGTAAGCAAGGTGAAATACGGCAATTTTTTAATCCGATTTTAGGAAAACTGTCAGGTTTTGTTAACGTTAGCTTAGCAAGAGTCCACTGACTGTAGAAAGACTACAATACTGCCATCTAGAGGTTTAAACACAGCACAAAATGAACTTTACATGTAAACTTTTTATTAAAACTGATACAGTATCAGAGCATAATATTGTGATGTTTATTGATATTTTCTTAAAAATCATAGCATGCAGATACTTAGTGTGATATATTCGTCTTTTATTAAAGGACATCTAGAGCTAAACTGATCTTTTCATTGGTTGAAAGTATAATGGAGCAACGATTACTAAGTTTGTTCAAAATATATCAGATTTTGCTCATTTAAAGGGACCATATAATGTAACAAGTAATCCACCACTGACACCTTTCCCTAAATTTCAATGAATTATACACTAAGTGGCCACTTTATTAGGTACACAAAGCTTGTATCTCCACTCAGTGCCCATTTAAGCTCCACTGAACTAGCACTAGGGGCACGTAGTACTACTACAATTACAGACTGTAGTCTGTTTCTCTGTATACTTTATTACCCTGTACTTCAGTGATCAGGACCTCCACAGAGCAGCTATTATTTCGGCTCATTCTCAGTGACACTGATGTGGTGGTGGTGCGCTGGTATGAATGAATCACAATAAGTGTACAAAATAAAGTAGCCAGTGAGTGTATATCCGTGCTCTGAACATCACAATATAATCACAACATACTCAATAATCGCTGTATCAGCTCCCTGGAGTTCACTTTCAACACAATTTCTCCACCACGAGCTACAAATGATATAAAATCAGCATGCATGACAATAGCTGTGCCTTCGAAGGGCTAATGAATGATTCATTTATGTGATGGCTCTGAGCTCGTTAGCATGGTGGGGTTATCTGGACTTGAGGAAGTCCTGTCCTGAGAAGACTCTGGCTGGTCTTCGCTTGTAAGCATAAACACTCAATACGTCACGTTTTTTGATCATGAGAAGAGCTGCTGACGTCCCGCCGCCCGGCTCCATCCACTTCAGAGAGAATATGTTTTACATAACATCATCACAGCCGAAGCTCGCCCGCTGCTCCAGGCCTGCCTTTGATATTCAGCATTGTGATCGTCACAGTGGACGGAGGCCGGCTGAGCATCTGTGAACAACTTCTTCACCATTAAATACCTCACAATGCCATTTACTTTCACTTTCTTTGTTCTGGTCCTACTCTTCTGACATGGGGATGGGAGTAATTAGTGGAGCCCGGAGTGAGGAATAATAAAACGAGGCTCAGGAGGGGTCGTCCTTTCTGGAATGAGTGAGGAGATAAAAAAGCCATGAGCAGAAGAGAGGCAGCGAGATTAAAAGGCATTTCCAAGCTGTGGCCAGTCTGAGCTTATGAACAGTCTTCTCAAATATTCAGTCTGCTTTTCCATTTTTAGAGGAAGAAAAAAGGGAAAAAACTATAAAAAAAAGGACTAAAAAGTCAATAACTTTCACCTCTTTGCATGATTTGCAGCTGCCTCTGAGCTTGTGCTTAAAATATGTGATATTAGTCCATAAACAACCTCAATAAACACTATTAATCACTAGAATAGGAGATATTAGTCCATAAACAACCTCAATAAACACTATT